>SNQJ01S0024504.1:43440-75369 GCA_010110895.2 Picea sitchensis | reverse complement strand
GTGGTCCATACCAAACGGCTTGGGTTATTTAGACAACCCCAGACCGGTTCCACTCTCCCAGTTGACGGATGGACTGTTTCACCCGTCAACAGTTTTCCATGGCTGAAAGGTCAAATATCGTGCTCAGAAAATAAAAACACAATCCACTTTTAAAAAGACAGTAAATTAAAAAATTTCAAAATAAAAGTTTACTAAAAAACATTTATTAAAGACAAAATGGGCCCCCCTTCAAGGAACAAATTTCAATGATACAAATTCATTAATGATACTTAAATAAATAATTAATTAAAGTGGTTACTCCAAGAAGAAAAGCATGTGAAAAAATCTAGAAGAGAAAACCCTAACTACTTCAAGAAGCATTGGAAACAGAGACGGAGCACCATCAAAGAAACAGTTAGAGGGAAATCATAAGATAGGAATTGAAAGGTCCATCCATCATCATGCAGCCAAATCTCTGATCAGAAAACACATATCTCCATATTCTTACTTCTGCTTCTTCTACATTATTTTTCTCAAGGATTTATGCTTGTATTTTTGAATTAAGCATAAGCTTGAGTTCTTAAGTGTTTTTTCTTGTATTCTTCCAAGACTTTTCTCTATAAGATCATGGAGTATTTTACAACCATATATGTAACTGATAAATGTAAGCCAAGATTTTCTAATTGATTCATGGATATTTATTCCTTCTGTTTGGCAAGCTTGGTTTCTGAAGGACTAGTCAATTGGTTTATTGAATGCTTTGTAATGAATAATGTATTTCATGTAATAAATTCCATAGAGAACTACTTCAATATGACTTTAATGATTTCTCAGATCTTTGGATTTTTGAGTGTGATTATCAAATTATTTTCAGTTTTGAATGCATAACTCATTTAAATTTATCTTAAATGATCAAATATCATTTCACTCTTTTTCTTGCAAGAAGATATGGTTGCATATTTTGTTTCCATGCATTTCAGAGAGTTGTAAAAATGATGTTGAGCATACGTTCATTCTAATATTGAATCCTTTCTTCAATATTTTTATTGTTAAGTATCTACTTGTTGCACATAAATATCATATTTGGTTATCAAGAACCATTTCATATTTAAAATAAAGCAATAAAGACTTGGGGTTTTCTTTCCAAAATTCTCCCCAATCTAAGAGCATTAAGATAAATATTTTGGATTATGACAAAGGAGTACCACCTCTATAAAAATGTAGGGGGGTTCATATCCTTGTGAGTTTTTTGTTTGGATCTTGACCAATCTAAACATCAATATTTGTGGCCACCATACTGGGGAGTGATCTATTTTCAAGAAATTTGACGCTTTGTTTAAGATTTTATTTAGGAACCAGAGTCTCCATGGTTTAAAGTTTCAAAAAGAAGATTCAAGAATATTTCTAGTTGTTCTAGATGTAAGAGATTTATAAAAATATTATTCATAGATATTTTAATGACCTCAAAAAGAGACAAGAACCATCAAATATTCAATAGGATGAACTCCCTGGTGATTCCATTTAAATAACTCTCAAATGCCTTAGTAAATCCATTGGAAAGATTCAATAATCTCAAGAAAATATTCATGGTGGCTCCACCAAAGAACCTCATTCATGTCATGATTATCCTTTTCATTATTCACCAATCCCACCAATGTATTTACAAGATGTAACAAAAGGAAGAGGTACCCAAAGAAGGAGGTGATTACATAGAATCCCTTTAAATATACCAGAAGATTTTCAGATGCCTAATATTCCTATTGAAAAATTTTCCACATTCTTTGGGAATACTTCGAAGGATTCAGAGCAACACTTTTTTAGATTCAAAATTACATGTGATGTTTTCGATCTCAATGAATATAATGAACTACATGACAATTATTTGCACAAACTCTTTATGGAATGCTAGTGAATGGTTCTATTCATTGTTTCTTAGGACCATTACCAGTTGGGATGTGTTGGAAACTTCGTTTGCTACAAATTTCATCCCAAGAATGCATTCATATGATTTTGTTGATGCTTTCAATGTTACTGTCCACCCACCCTCTCCCATATGGAAAAAAGATAATGAAGTGAATGATTTGGAAGAAAAGTCTAATCAAAGATTGGAATATTTTTATGAGTTAAGTCATACTGCTAAAACTAAAAATAAGAATTTCAATTTGCAAGAGAAAGATTTTGGCCTCTAGTATACACCATATGAATATTTTTCAAGAAACAAGTTCAAGAATGAAATTGACGAGCCTCCACCAAATGCACAAGAACATTTTAGTCAACATACTCATTTGGATAATGTTACAACAGATGATGAAAAGCCACAAAAATACTAGAAACAAGAATAATTGGTGGAAGAAATTAATCTTGAGATAAATGATGAGAAATATTTCCATTGCATGAAGGAATAATTCTCTCAAGATATTGTTGATGAACCAAGAATTTTGAATGTGGTCGATGATAAGGAAAAAGATGAAAGTATTTTCAAATTGGAAACTCCTCAACCAACCAAAGACAACAACATTCTTGAGCAACCAAGAATTGAATATATTGAATCATGGTTCCAAGGAATTGTTGGCCAAGCAATGCAATAAGATTTTGAGCAAATCTGGTTTAGTTATCCTCCAACACACTTTGAGCGTGCACCTGACTCCTTGGTAGCAGCCCTGATATGTTCCCCAATTCTGGAGATCATTTCAAAGATCAGTAGGATGCTTGAATGGATCCATTGGAAATATGCTTACACATGAAAAGTGTCCCTTTCCTCCAAGTAATATAGGTTAGGTAGATCATCTTTGTACATAGTTTGTTTCTTCAATCAAATTTTTGTATATTAAAGCATTTGATAGATGAAAATAAGGTTGAAAATGACTCCATATGCCAATAGAGAAGGCATCTTGGCATATTCTGGATTCTCAACAACCCATATGGGGGTCAGTGTCCCAAAGTTGGAACCAATTGTAGATTAAAAATGGGGTCACCTCAATTTCCCTCTCATTGGAATAATAAAAAAATGGTATCATAAGAAGGAAACTATGAACAATCAATAGTTCATGGCATATCCTTTATTATAAACTACGTCGTGCACATTTTAAAAAATGAAAATCTGAGTCTGTATGGATGATATTCTTGTAATTTTGTCCAAGAGTCTAACAAGGAGATTACAAGAAAAATTTTGAAAAAATGAAAAAAATTCAGTAATTTTCCTCACTTCACCTCTCTTGTTCCACGCTCAGTTATATTTTTCTCTTCTATTATGTTTATGATACATGATATTTCTTCTTAGACATGTTGTCTCATGCTTAGTCTCTCCTCTCTTATATCATCTCTCTATACTTACTAAGTATACTTAGTCTCTCCTCTATTTTCCCTTTTTTATCCTCTCTTCTACTATACTATTCATTCACTTCTTATATTATCTTACACTATCCTCTCTTATCCTCACTTATGTACTTATTTTTTTTCCCCTTACATTCCTTACCTTCTTCCCCTTCTCTTCACTACACCCTATACTATACTTAGTTTTTTTTCCTACACTCCCTCTCCCCATTCTCCCATACTTAGAATTTTTCTTTCTCCCTCACTTCACTCCATACACCTCAGGTTCACACTCCACACCCGCCAGACACCCTACCCCATGAAAATTTATATCCACTTCTCTATCCTCCACTGACCCACCATTACTCTCCCTCGTCCTCCCATTCTCCCCATCTCCATTCTTAAGACTTTTCCTAATTTTTATTCAACCAATCAAATCATGACATGTGGAGACCAATCACATGATGACACATCGTAGCTAATGATACCAAGACAAATGGAGATGATTGGGTCGTGACTTAGTTCTGACATGGATGATGACTTAGTGATGACTCAATGCTAACAAGGATGCTTACTAGGCAATGACTAGGCTAGTGGGCCATCAAAATTTTATTATTAAAGTCATGAGTTTCCTAAGGGATGATCTCCATAGTCTCCTTATGTTCCATATGAAAGGTATGGTAAAATTTAATATACATAGGCTAAATTATTAATTACCACAATGCACATGGAATTGAGTGTTTTTAAAAAAGGCCAATTTTAATGGAGGGCCAAGATTAATCCATAAGCTTGATGGACGACTATTGAGCAATGAACTTCTAGAGGTCACAACTCGAGATCTAGGCGTCGGTTTTTGAAAAACATATACTTCATTGGAAAGGTAATTCTATGAGGAAGACGATGGAATAGGTTTCAAGAGGTGAAATTGGCCATAACTCACCAAAAAATTAAAATAACAGTCAGTTATGTTTTCATGGTTTGCTGATAAATTTGCTTGGAACCTCAACTTCCTAAGCTTATAACTTGAGATCCATAAATTGAAATTGTGTTTAGGAGGACTTGTTGGAAATATGGGATGATTAATATTGCATCTATAATGTTTTCCATGGATGAAAGGTCAATTATCTGGCTCATAAAATTAGAACACAATCCACTTTTAAAAAGGTAGTCAATTAAAAAAATTTAAAATAAAAGTTTATTAAAAAAAAATTATAAAGACAAAATGGGCCCCACTTCAAGGCACAAATTTCAATGATACAAAGTCATTAATGAGACTTAAATGAAGCACTAATTAAATGGGTTACTCCAAGAACGAATAATTTTAGGGGATAAATTTCACCCAAATTCTATAGGATAAAATTATTTTACCTTAAAAATCGCCAAAATTTTATACAAACTATATAAAATCCTTAGAAATTTGAATATTTTTACAAAAATATCACCAAACATTTATAGTTGGCATATGAAGGATTACTAAGATTCACCCAGGTTTCTACATTTTAAGATAAATTTCCATCCTTAAAATCATCCCTGACTCCAAGAAGAAAAGAGTGTGAAATATTCTAGAAGAGAAAACCCTAGCTACTTCAAGAAGCATTGGAAGGAAGTTTTAAAAGAGACAGAGCACCATCAAAGAAAAGGTTAGATCAGAAGATCAGAATAGAAAGGTCCAACCATCATCATACAGCCAAATATCTGATGAACAAACAAAGATATCCATCTTCTTACTTCTCCTTCTTCTACACTATTTTTCTCAAGGTTTTATGCTTGCATTTCTGAATTAAGCATAAGGTTGAGTTCTTAAGTGTTTTTTCTTGTATTCTTCTAAGACTTTTATCTATAATGTCATGGAGTATTATATAGTCATATATGTAACTAATAAATGTAAGTCAAGATCATCTACTTCATTCATGGAGATTTAGTCCTTGTGTTTGGAAAGCTTCATTTCTGAAGCACTAATGAATTGGTTTATTGAATGCTTTGTAATGAAGAATATATTTCATGTAATAAACTCCATAAATAACTACTTTGGGGCATAAATTTAATGATTTCTCAGATCCTGGGATTTTTTAGTGTGATATTTTTAGAGTGTTCTTATCAAATTCTTTTCATTTTCGAATGCAAAACTCATTTAAATTTCTACGAAATGATTAAAGACCATTTCATTCTTTTTCTTGCAAGAAGATATGGTTGCATATTCTGTTTGCATGCACTTCAGAGGGTTGTAAAAATAATGTTGAGCATATAGTTATTCTTGTATTGAATCTTTTATTTAATATTTTTATTGTTAAGAAGCTACTTGTTGCACATAAATATCAGATTTGGTTATCAAGAACCATTTCTTATATAAAATAAAGAAATAAAGACTTGGAGTTTTTTTTTCATCATTCTCCCCAATCCAAGAGCATAAAGATAAATCTTTAAGATTATGTGTTGGCCCTTGGTTATGGAAGGAAGCGAAATACAAGGAAGAAAAGGTAAAAAGTGAGCTTCATGGAAGATACAATGATTGTCACTGGGTTGAAGTGAGCAGAAAAGTAGAAAAGATGGAACGAAGTGCGGAAAAGAAATCCATTGGATGAGGAGATCGAGAATGATAGATCATCAAGGAAAATGGATCAAGGACAACTCAGAAAGTGGAAAAATCCACCATTGGATTCTTTGGAGCACTGTGTGAGAAGGAGGGGAAGGCAAGCTAACGAAGCCCGAAAAAAGAGGGTCAAGTTGACCTAGGGTTTTGGCACTTAGGTTTTGGCCGAGGGCTGTCAGTGAGGTATTGTAATGTATAAATAAAGGTCAAGAGGACCTGGGTTGGGTGGGTCATTCAGTATTGACACAATATTTTTGTTGATCCATCTTTATTGTGGGAGATATTATTGTATTAAGAGAGAGAATTGTTAAGACAGAGAGCCTTATGGTATTGTAAGATCTCTAGTTGTGTGCAGAGATCAAGTCCTGCAGCTGGGTGCATAGGAGAGGGGAGAGAAAGAGAGAGAAGAAAGAAGATCTGCTAGCTGAGAATGCAGACAAGAACTGCATGCTTTACCTTAATGAATTATAAGCATAGTTCTGTGGATGTATCCCTAGAGAGAGGGTGAACGATGTATATCTCCTGTTGTGTATGTGTGATTGTTGCTTTGATCTCTGTTGTTGTTATCTTGTTATTTACATTGTTGTGTTAGATCATATCTATAACTGCGTAGGAGAAATCTATATTGATAAGTGATAGGTTCATATTGCATTATTGTTCTACTAGACCCACCTTATATTCCATTGGTTATAGACATATATGTCCTGCAACCCCCTCATAGTTGCTTCAGGTGATACTGCATTTGCTTCGCAGGTGTTGTTGAAAGGGCCAATAGCAAGGCCTTGTTGGTTCACTCTTGGAGTGAACCTCAAGTCTACCCCTGTGCCAACAAATGGTTTTGTTGCTGGGACAGGAATCTATGTAAGGGAATGTCAAGGTGGTTCCCATCAAAGACAGAGATTCAAAAGTGGATAGAGGATTAAGAGAGAGACTTCGCGAAAGCCCAAAAGAAAAAACCTAAGCTGAGTATTGAATATTGGCTACAAAGATACATCTTCACCGACATTCACGAGATCTTCTTTGGAGGAATCCATCAGGAGCTACATGAATGGTTGGCTAGGTTAGCTCATACCTACTTTGAGTTCAAATCTATACCTCTTGTAGTTTGGATGTCGACATTGATCTAGAAGGTTAAGAGAGTTGATAACACCGTATCCATAGTGGTAGATCACTGGTTTGATAGTAGCATTGGAGGGTATATCATCGAATTTGTTGTTGACAGAGTAGAGTCATATAGCCAATCTGAGAGATACCTTTTCAAAGGAACCAGAGGGAAATTTTTGCATTTTCTGAAATTAAGAATCAAGATGCTCTTGCATGAAAACCATATCTTGAAGATATAGTAGACCAGTGGGATCTGAAAAGGCTAATGTTCAGGAATTCATACAGCGATAGTGATACAGAAGCTGGACATACGCATAGTGGAAAAGTATTCATAGGGATTCACCTTGATAACCTGTTTAAGAAAACCTACGGGGAAGAGGTTTTCTACAGTGGAGAAGAGGTGGGTCTAACAGACGAAGAGCACTCAAAACCTGCTAGGGAAGAGGAAGAATCCACTGAAGAAATTCCCCGAGACGAGCCAGAAACATCAGGAACTGCATAGACCACTGACGTAAGTAATATCAATCTTCCTGTTTTTTAAAAAACACTAAGTAATAAGAATATTCAGAAGCAAAAGAGTCCTCAGAGCACTATTACTAGTAGTTCAACATCTACTCAGACAGGAAATCTAGGCAACTCCATGGAAGATGAGATGAGGCTCCCTATCTTTAGAGGAGATGGATCTGAAGATCATGATCAACATTGGTTTTTGTGTGAGGTCGTATGGAACATTAAAAACATCACCGATGAAGCCATTAAAAGAAACCAATTTAGTACTACGCTGAGGGATCGTGCGTTAAGCTGGTACATGAATCTTGTCCAAGGACTTGAATAGCCTAAACCATTGAATGAGATCAAGAACGCGCTCATTGTAGAGTTTAATAAACCTAAGTCAGAGTCATGATTTATTACACATTTGAAGGAGATCAAGCAGAAGGTAGATGAACCTGTTTGGGAGTTTGATCAGAGATTCAAGACCTTGACAGGCTGACTGACTTTCAATATCTTGGACGAGCAGAAAAAATAATGGTTTATCGCGGCTCTTTTACTTCATATCATAGTTCCACTAATGAAATAGAAGATTTCCTCACAGGTAGAAGCAATGGATATCGCCATGAAGCTTGAATCATCCCCCATGGGAGAGTCTAGCTCAGGTATGAGTCAAATCTTGAGCCAGCTGACTAGTTTGTCTCTGCAGGTTGAGGATATGAAGAAGGACAAAGGAAAATACAAAAGGGAATACATCTGGTGTATCATATGCAAATCAGAAGGCCATGACAAGGAGCATTGTCCCCTATTTCACGAATATTTAGCTTCTAGAGCTTCGATCCCTTTGAGGCAAGTCACATTACCCTGGTGTGAAGTATACATAAATTGACATCACCCTAGTGAGTGTTGTTACATGCAAAAGTATGTTTAGACACCTGCAAACCTATATTTCACCTTCTGTAAGTTAGTAGGGCATGATGATAGAGACTATAGGGCCTATGACCTCATGCATGAAAGGTCAAGAGATGTATACAAGATCCAAGGCGAAGTACATCAAGAAGGAAACAATGCACAATATAACTCCCCGGGAAGAGGAAGCTTCAATCCTCATGGTAGATTCAAAGGACGAGGATGAGGAGGAGGGATGGGCCAAGGCTGAGGAAAAATAATTTGTTATAACTGTGCACATCCAGGACATCTAGCAAGGAACTGTCAAAACCCTTGTACCACTTGCAGTTATTGCAACTCCTTCGAGCATGTCATTGAGGATTGCCTTGTACTACTAGTGAAGCTTCAGAAAATACGAGGACTTCAACATAACCCACAAGTACAACTAATATATGTTGAACCTCATGGAATAGACCCAAGAGTCAATTTTATCACTCAAGGAGGCGCTGCTATAGGAGAAGACAGAGCAACCCAAGGTAAGACTGTAGAAGGCCCCGAAGTAAGGAAAGTTGCGTAGAAGACTCCAACGTTCGATGCTAAGAAAGAAAGACACATATTTGAGGAGGCAAGAAAATAGTTCAAAGGAGATCAAGGATATTCACAAAAGACATGACCAGAAATAAGAGAATACAAAATGCCTCACACATTTGATCAGTTGGCTTCACCAAAGGAGGGAAAAGAAGTAAGTAATCTCATCGAATTTTTATACACTTGTATTAAGTTGATTCAGGATGAAAATGTTGTACAAAAATTACAGAACTTAATCAAACAGTATGAGCTAGGGAAAGTAGACCCCTTACTAAATAGGGAAGTACACGAAATTGGTAAGAAGAGAAGGAAAAATAAATAATTACACTTGAATGCTCAGATAAGAGAGTATGATATAGACTATGTGGTCCTTGACTTAGGGTCAGAGGTCAATGTCATGAAGAACAAAACATGGGCGCTAATGGGAAAACCCAAGTTGATATATTCCCCTATCAGGCTTCGCATGGCTAATCAGCAAGTTGTCAGCCCATTTCGATGGTTGGAATATGTCCCTGTGGACATTGACAGAGTTAGAACATTTGCAGATTTTGAGGTAATTGCAATTGTTGATGATAGCTGCCCTTACCCTGCATTGTTAGGAATTGACTGGGACTTCAACAATTCTATTTTTGTTGACCTAAAGAAGAGGTGTATGACATTTGAAAGAGATGGCCTTTGGGTCATTGCACCTTTAGATCCAGATGAGGGTCCTCGATATATAAATCTTATCAAAGAAGAAGATAATGCATATGAACTAGAAAACATCCACAAGCTGACAGCTAGACAACAGGATTACATCAACCCTACAGTTGATGGGAATTTGAGTTGGAGAAGTGATAGCATGTGTTCATCAGATTTAGAAGAAGCATTGGAGAATTGGTAGAACCATATGTATGAAGTATCCACAAGGAGATGTGCACAACTGACCAGAGAGGTTCGTTGATTTGGTACAACCATAAGTAAATTACCTACCTTCAATGGTCTGAATCCTTTAGAATCCTTCTTGACAAATTTTGAAGCAATCGTACCAACACAACATAGGCTATTGGCTATGGACGAGGCCCTAAAATCCACACCAACAAGATGGTGGGTAACGCATAAAAGAAACATCACAGACTGGACACAATGTTGAACCTTGATGACAACACGGTTCTCAGCATAAGCAGTAAGCTACGAAGTAAGGTACAGAGGTCAAAGTTTCCCAAAGGACCATGTGTGAAGCTGTGAAGAGGCCTAGAGTGACATCCCTTGAGAACAATGGGTGCATAGATTCATTAACACTGGACACGACCCCTATCAATTGGTACCTTCAAGCAAAGCTGCACCTCGTCACTACAGATTGGGAAGGTATGATTTAGAACTTTGTAACCACCTTTTTCTTTGAAAGTGAATATCCGTCAGTAGACCAAGAATTGTATATCATGAGAAAGAAGGTATTCGAGGTGACATCTAGCCTCCTTATGGAACAAGAAGAGGATGAATGGGCTACGCCTCTCCAGAAATTGCAAAGTTTATACAACATCAATGTCGATGATGATGGCAATCCCAGGAAGGTAAACATCACTGAAATAGAAGGCCAAAGAGATGTGGAAGGACAAGGAGTTGAGCTACCATTTATCGGTCAACCCATCAAGATAAAAAGGGTCAACATTGGGACAGAGGAGACACCGAAGCTTGCCAATGTCAGAGATTACTGGAATGTTGTCACCATTGACAAGATTAACTAATTGTTACACAAATAATAGGACTTGTTTCCGACCAAGTTCACTGATATGAAGGGTATCAAAGGACCTATGGGAGAGATGAGAATACCTTTGAAACCAGATGCAAGGCCAGTCAAGCAAAGACCCTACAGATTGAACCTGAAATATAAGGAAAAAGTGAATATTGAGCTCGATAGAATGCTGGAAACGGGGATTATTGAACCTGTCGAAGAGTTGGAGTGGATCAGCCCTATGGTAGTACAAGACAAGAAGACAGGAGAAATCAGGATATGTGTGGACCTCAGGAAGTTGAATGATTCATGTCTGTATGATCCTTTCCCTACACCTTTCACTGATGAAGTATTAGACAACGTGGGAGGCCAGGAGGTATATTCTTTTACAGATGGATTTTCAAGATACCATCAAATCTGGATTGCCAAGAAGGACCGCCACAAGACTACATTTGCCACAGAATGGGGATCCTACCAATATACAGTAATTTCCTTCGAACTAAAGAATGGACCAACAATCGTTTCTAGGGTAGTGGTCAAAGCGTTCAAAGAATTTTTGCATAAATTTTTAGAAGCCTATTTTGATGACTGGATTGTGTTTAGTTTGTTGTAAAATCATATTGAATGTCTAAGTCTAATGCTGGATAAATGCAGGCAATGCCAAATTGATTTAAATTTAAATAAGTGCATCTTCTTCTCACCATTTGGAGTACTATTAGGCCATATTGTATGCAAGCAGGGATTGTTGGTTGATCCATCAAAGATTGCAATTATAGTTGATTTTCCACCACCTACTTCAGTCAAACAACTACGCACTGCTCTAGGACATACAGGTTATTACATGAAATTTATTAAAGGCTATGCTCAAATCACAACACTGATGGAGAAGTTGTTGAAGAAGGACTGTCAGTTCGGTTGGACAAACAAATGCCAACAAAGCTTCGACACACTAAAACAGAAGATGGTCACTGTGCCCATTCTGGTTTTTCCAGATTGGAACAAGGAATTTCATGTGCATGTTGATGCGCCTTCTAGTGCCTTAGGAGCAGTACTGTCAAAACCTGGAGAAGGGGATGTCGACCATCCATTAGCTTTCACTAGCAGGAAGCTATCTACAGCCAAAATTAACTATACCACTACAGAAAGAGAAGGATTAGCAATGGTGTATGCGCTGCGAAAATTCTGACACTACTTGTTGGGAGGACACTTTAAAATGTTCACAGATCACTCTGCATTGATGTACCTAGTCAACAAGCTAGTGTTGGGGGGGGAGGATATGAAAATGGATTCTACCGTTTCAAGAATATGATTTTGAAATCATAGTTAAGCCAAGAAGAATGAACAAGGGTCTTGACCACTTGTTGAGGTTGGAACATGGTGAAGAACCTACCATCTTGGAGGATACATTGTTGGATGCACAACTGCTCACAATTAGGAAGATTGATGAACACTTCGTAGACATAGTCTAGTTCATGTCTACAGGAATGGCACCTACTGAGTATACAAGTCCCCAGAAGAAACAACTCATGGTGTGCACTGCAAACTTTTCACTTATAGCTAGTTAGTTATACAAACTGGGACCTGATGAGATACTAAGAAGATGCATTATGGAGACAGAGCGACCATTGATCCTTGCAGAAGCTCATGAAGGCATCGCAAGAGGACACTACGCAGGGAGAGAAACTGCACAAAAGGTCCTGGGAGCTGGCATTTGGTGGCCTACCTTACACAGAGATGCTAAGGATAATGATAGAGCCTGTGATGTATGCCAGAGAGTTGGGAAACCATCCAAATGAGATGAAATTCCAGTAGAACCTTAGATGACCCTACAAGCATTTGAAAAGTGGGCCATTGACTTTGTGGGACCTATAAACACACCAGGTAAATGCACAAGAGAAAGGTATATCATTACTGCGACAGAATACTTAACCAGATGTGTTGAGGCTAGATAAGTCAAGGACTATAGTGCAACTACAGCTGCGCATTTTATATTTTATGATATAATAACTAGTTTTGGATGCCCCAAAATCCTTATGAGTGATCAAGGCACACATTTCATGAGTAATACAGTTGAAGCCCTAACTGAAGAATTTGCAGTCCACCATCAAAAGAGAACACCTTACCATCCACAATAAAATGGAACAGTTGAATCATTCAATAAGATCTTGGAGACAACATTGACCAAAATTTGCAATGTGAATAGGGACAACTGGGATCTAAGAGTACCTGCAATACTATGGGCCTATAGAACCACTTGCAATAAATTAACAATGCAGACCCCTTTCAAGTTGGTTTATGGTCTTGAAGCTGTTGTCCTGATGGAATATTTGGTACCAAGCTTAAGGATTGTTGCGTTTATAGACATGGATGATACTGGTGTTGTTCGTGAGAGTCTTGCACATTTGGTTGAACTAGAAGAAGACAGATTCATTGTTGGGTTCCATCAGCAAGTTCAAAAGGAAAGAGAGAAGGCCTATCATGACAGGCACATCAAGAAGAAGGCATTCGAGCAAGGTGACTTAGTGTTGGTGTATGACAGTAAATTTATAAAACACCCTAGGAAGTTTAGAACGCATTTTCTAGGACCATATGAGATCACCTATGTTACAGAAGGAGGAGCTTAGCAACTGAAGACATTGAATGGAAAATGGAAGGAAGGATTGGTGAATGGAAGTCGTCTGAAGTTGTACTATGACAACCAACTACCTCGCAGCTCTTAGTAGAAGCGAGGAGAAAAGGGTCTAGGTACCAGGTGCAGTTGGAACTGGGTACCAAACACAGAAAAGATAGTCTGCACAAGAAGGGAGAGGAGGCACAAAGGAGAAAGCAAAGGCTGGACTGCACAATCCAAGTCGAGGAAAAACAGAGGAACCGGATCTGAAGTGCCTCAAAATGAGTCACGGGTGAGTTTTGGGGGCCTGTTGGCCCTTGGTTATGGAAGGAAGTGAAGTACAAGGAAGAAAAGGTAAAAAACGAGCTTAGCAGACTTTTCCTAATTTTTATTCAACCTATCAAATCATGACATGTGGCGACCAATCACATGATGAAACATGGTAGCTAATGATACCAAGAAACATGGAGATGATTGGGTCGTGACTTAGTGCTGACGTGGATGATGACTAAGTGATGACTCAATGCTGACAAGGGTGCTTACTGGGCAATGACTAGGCTAGTGGGCCATCACAATTTTATTATTAGTGTCGTGAATTTCCTAAGGGTCGATCTCCATAGTCTCCTTATGTTCCATATGAAAGGAATGGTAAAATTTAATATATATACACTAAATTATTAATTACCACAATGCACATGGAATTGAGTGTTTTTAAAAAAGGCCAATTTTAATGGAGGGCCAAGATTAATCCATAAGCTTGATGGACGACTATTGAGCAATGAACTTCTGGAGGTCATAACTCGAGATCCATGCATCGATTTTCGAAAAACATATACCTCATTGGAAAGGTAATTCTATGAGGGATATTATGGAATAGGTTTCAAGAGGTGAAATTTGTCATAACTCACCAAAAAATTAAAATAACAGTCACTTATGTTTTCATGGTTTGCTGATAAATTTGCTTGGAACCTCAACTTCCTAAGCTTATAACTTGAGATCCAGAAATCGAAATTGTGTTTAGGAGGACTCATTGGAAATATGGGATGATTAATATTGCATCTAGAATGTTTTCCATGAATGAAAGGTCAATTATTTGGCTCATAAAATTAAAACAAAATCCACTTTTAAAAAGGTAGTCAATTAACAAATTTCAAAATAAAAGTTTATTAAAACAAAATTATAAAGACGAAATGGGCCCCACTTCAAGGCACAAATTTCAATGATACAAAGTCATTAATGAGACTTCAATGAAGCACTAATTAAATGGGTTACTCCAATAAATGGTAATTTTAGGGAATAAATTTTTCTCATGGGGCTAATTTTCCATGGTTTTTCCCAAAAAGAGATTCGCTATTCTAAAAATGATTTGCCCAAATTCTATAGGATAAAATTAGTTTACCTTAAAAATCGCCAAAATTTTATAAAAACTATATAAAATCCTTAGAAATTTGAATATGTTTACAAAAATATTGCCAAACATTTATAGTTGGCATATGAAGGATTACTAAGATTCACTCAGGTTTCTACATTTTAAAATAAATTTCCATCCTTAAAATCATCCCTGACTCCAAGAAGAAAAGAGTGTGAAATATTCTAGAAGAGAAAACCCTAACTACTTCAAGAAGAATTGGAAGCAGGTTTTAAAAGAGACAGAACACCATCAAAGAAAAGGTTAGATCAGAAGATCATAATAGAAAGGTCCAGCCATCATCATACAACCAAATATTTGATGAACAAACAAAGATATCCATCTTCTTACTTCTCCTTCTTCTACACTATTTTTCTCAAGGTTTTATGCTTGCATTTCTGAATTGAGCATAAGGTTGAGTTATTAAGTGTTTTTTCTTGTATTCGTCTAATACTTTTATCTATAATGTCATGGAGTATTTTATAGTCATATATGTAACTGATAAATGTAAGTCAAGGTCATCTAATTGATTCATGGAGATTTAGTCCTTGTGTTTGGAAAGCTTCATTTCTGAAGCACTGATCAATTGGTTTATTGAATGCTTTGTAATGAAGAATATATTTCATGTAATAAACTCCATAGAGAACTACTTTGGGGCATAAATTTAATGATTTATCAGATCCTGGGATTTTTTAGTGTGATATTTTTAGAGTGTTGTTATCAAATTCTTTTCATTTTCAAATGCAAAACTCATTTAAATTTCTACGAAATGATTAAAGATCATTTCACTCTTTTTCTTGCAAGAAGATATGGTTACATATTTTGTTCGCATGCATTTCATAGGGTTGTAAAAATGATGTTGAGCATATATTTATTCTTTTTTTTTGTAAGTAAGAAGTATATTATATCAAGAGCCTACCATAGGCAAAAAAGAGTTACAAAACATAGTCTTTGGTCTGCTGAAATTACTGGGCTGCCCCAACAGAGGGGAAACCAGCCCAGTCAGCAACCTAGTCAGCTTAAACAAAGTAGTAAACCATACAGTGTAATGTCTAAAAACAAAGTAGACCTCCATCTAAAGAAGCAACCAGTTGACATGTCTTCTAAACAAACATAAACTAGACAGCTGACGCGTAACCTGGCCAGGTGGCGTTGAGGTCGCCTGTCCAAGGTTCCTCTTCTACAATTGTCGTCCCGTCGCCCCATTGCTCCTCGAACTCTGCCTTCTTCTCAGCTCCACGATCATGCCTCACAGTGTCTTTCTCAGCCATGGCTGCACTACCAGTTACCTTCAAGGACGGCTCTACTGCACCCTGCATGACCACATCTCCAGTCGTTGTAGCTGCGCCATGTCCCTGTGTCGAAGTCATGCTCTCCTTTGCCTCGCCGTCGGCTGTATCTACGTCGGGTGCCTGCTTGAAGGTTTCTTCTTCCGGGGTCGAGAGTAAGGTCTCATGTAGCGAGGAAAGGAGCTGGAGGAAGAGTGTGACCTTATCATTCGAAAGTTGTAGTCAGAACTGCAGGTCCTCGACGCCCTGGTGAAGCTCGAATACAAGGCCGTAGAGAATGGCCAATTTATCTTTTATCTGATCGCCCATGGTTGCATCAAAGGATGGGATCCCAGAGCTCCTAGTTGCCCTCGTCGGAGGTGGTGGCTCTTCGCCTAGGGTACATGGGAAAGTTGAGCACTGAGTGGAGTGCGGTTCAGTCCCGGAAGGAGCAAAGAGTAAACGCAGAGAAGAACATGACGACCAAGGAATCACTTCCAGGGAGTTTAAGCTTGTAATTGGCAGAGCTGGAGGAGTGTGGCTGGGCTGCGCCTTCTGGAGGCAATGGGAAGGTGCAGAGGGAGACATATCGCGCGAGAAGAAAGAGGGTCGCCAAGGTCTCCAGCGAGAACCCCGCCTTGGTTTCCCTCTCAGACGCTGCCTGTGCTTAGGCATCGAATGCACGCAGCACAGGTCATAGAGATGGTCATGGTGGGGAGCCTCCAGGGACCAGTATGTACACTTAAATGCCGGCCATGGCCGCGGGGGAGGGAGCTCTACTAGCCACCAGCAGAAACAATGACACCAAAGAATAACCCCGGAAAATAACACCAGAGCCATGTCAAAATGCAGAGGTCGAGTGCAATAAATGAGCCTTCCCATCACCATTAGAACTCATTAATACTCCCAGAGGGTGGCGGACAGAGGCACGGGCCCGTCACGTGGCTCCATGCCTCGTTGGCACCCATCATGCTCCTGCATGCGCCAGCTGGCCCTCACTAACACCCCATCCGAGGGAGCATCCATTGTCCTAGATTTGTGTATGCAATGCTGGAGTAGAGGATGATCAGGTTCCAGGGCTGAAACACAGATGAGTTTTGGCTCAGCCCGATTGATGCCCATATTGGATAGATCATCTGCAACTTGATTCGCCTTCCGTCTGACATGAGTTGGGATGAGGGTCAAATTTGGTCATAGAGAGCTCGAGATGATCTGCAGCCCATGCAAGAGTCTCCAGCTGGGAAAAATGCTCTCTGGGTTGGCCCCATTCAAAATTCTTCGCAGCAAGTTGATGATGATTTGAGAATCGCCGTCCACAATTAGCTTGGTGAAGTTATTTTCAATAGCTAGTTGCAATCCCCTGGTTACACCCCACAATTCTGCTGCATTGTTTGTGGAATGTCCTATGGGGCCCGCGCTGATGAGAAGGACGTTCCCCTGATGATTGCGAAAAACAATTCCATACCCTGCAGGGCCCGGATTACCCTTAGAGGCTCCATCAAAGTTGAGCTTGAGGAAACCCTTTGGGGGAGGAGACCAGAAGGAGGGACTGCCGGGGAGACAGAACTGGGGAGAATGGGGAGGAGCCGTGAAGATGGAGGGAGGAGCCCAGTACCAAAGGATGGGAAGTTCAGCTTGGTTGCTATTAACGTCTTCTCCAGACCACGCTTGAAGAGGCAAAGTCTCTTGGATGTTCCGACAGCACTGATGCCAACAATGTTGCCAAGGTAGGGACCAACCTTTGAAGAGCCTTCGATTCCTTTCTTTCCAAGTTTTCCAAAGGATAAAGCCCGTTAGTAGTTGACATACCAAGTTGAGGAGGGGGGATTGGAAAGCTTGATCCCTCCACTCTGTGATGGTAGTCAGTATGCTATCCCGACAGCGGTCCAAGGTGCGCATGATGAGCGTCGCTTGATCCCAGATTTGAGCTGTGTAGGGGAAAGAGTTGAGAAGGTGATTCATTGTTTCCTCTGCCTCTCCACAGAGTAGGCAAACAGAGGGGCCCACAAAGCCCCTTCTCGTCAAATTATCCCAGGTTAGGATGCTAGAGTGATTCACGAGACAAAGGAAGAGGGTAATTTTTGGCCAATGCTTGAGACTCCATAGCTTGCGCCACTGTTTCATGTTGGAGAGAGGGTCTAAAGGAGCCTTGAGCTGGTATGCCTCCTTTGTGTTGAAAGTTCCTTGTGGTTTGTATCCCCATCTTAAGATGTCCTCCCCTGATATGCTTGGAATTTTCCAATGTGCCATATCTTCTTACCACAGAGTTAGGTCCACGCTTGCCTCCAAATCAATGTTGTCACTGTCTAGAGACCACTGGCGCCAAGTGTCCCCTAGGGGGTATCCCACCAGTAGTCAGCGACTTTTGTTAGTCCTGCTTGAGTGGTTGGGTTGCATATGGTAGGGGCCCATTCCTCCTTACTCAGAATCGACCATTGTTTCCAGGAGTCCTGCCAAAATAGGGTCGTCTTCCCATTTCTGACTTCCCAGAAGGCATTGTTAGTCACCAGTTGTCGGTTCTGTTTAGATGTTGTCCATATTAAATTGCCTGGGCTATCCTCATTCCAGCAGACTAGATTCTTCTCTACCATGTTCGGAGCATATTTCTTCCTCCAAAGTCGGGCCCAAAGGTCCCTAGGGATTTTTAACCATTGCCACCAGAATTTGGCGCTTAACACCTTGTTCATGATGAAGGGATCCTTCAAGCCCAAGCCCCCTTGCTCCTTGGGCTAACAGATTTTGTCCTAGCTAACCAGCGCTATTTTCTTTCCTGTATTGAGGACTTGCCAGATGAAGTTTCTCTGAATGCTTTTAATAGTGGTAAGGATGACCTTCGGGGCAGCTAGCGCAAAGAAGGCGTAGATCGGAAGGGATTGGAGAACGGCTTGAAGAAGGATGAGGCGGCTGGGCATATTAAGAGCTCTGTAGGTCCAAGAGGAGAGCTTTTTGGAGAAGGAAGAGAGAAGGTAATCCCAGGAGGAGTTCCGGTGGGCATTGTCAATTAAGGGGATGCCAATGTATTTGGATGGAAGGGAGCTTCTGTTGAAACCAAGGAGGCCAGAGATATGATGCTGGACCGGAGGAGGGGTGTTGAAAAAGAAGATTTGGGACTTATCCTTGTTGCAGTCCAGGCCCGAGGCGTTTGCGAAGGTTTGCAGGATATCCAGGAGGGAGCTGGCTTCCCGGACTGTGGGACTACCCATTAAGAGGGTGTCATCAACAAATTGGCTATGCGAAATAGGTGGGGAGAGACCATGCAAGGATAGACCTGTCAGGAGTTTGGAGTCAATGGTTGCATGAATAGATCTGCTAAGGCCTTCGGCTAGGATTATAAACAAGAACGGAGAGAGGGTATCTCGTTGCCTGATCCCTCTCGAGGGGGAGAAGTTCTTCGATGGGACACCATTGATAAGAATAGAGAAGAAAGCCAAAGAGGTTAGATTTACTATCCATTTTACCCAGCCCTGATCGAAGCCAAAAGCTAGGAGCATTGCTTGCATGTACTCCCAGCTGATTTTGTCAAAAGATTTAGATAGGTATAATTTGAGGAGCATACCTGGGGTCTTGGTCTTCTGCAGGGAGTGGATCACCTCATGGGCAAGGATGACGCTGTCTAGGATTTGTCTCCCCTCCACGTAGCCTGACTGCTCCGGGGATATTATTGTAGGTAAGATGGATTTGAGTCTCCTAGCTATGACCTTGGTAAGAAGCTTGTAAATAACATTGCACAGAGCTATCGACCTGAACTGCTTGGGATGATGTTCCTGCCCCTCTTTGGGAATTAAGGTTATGAAAGTGGCATTGAGATCCTGGAGAATTTGGCCAGTGGCTCGGGAGTCCTCTAAGATTTCCCAAACCTCTGTTCTGATCAGCGGCCAACAGTGATGGAAAAAGTTGCTTGTGAACCCGTCAAGGCCTGGTGCCTTGCCCTTGGGAGTCTCCTGAAGAGCTTGGTCCACTTCCTCTATTGTTATTGGGCGTAAGAGGGTGGCATTTTTCTCCGGGGTGACGAGAGATGGTACATGCCGCGTGATCTTGTTGATAGCCTCATGTCTATCTGTCCTGGGTTCTGTGAGGAGATTTTGAAAGTAGCCTGTCAGGGTATTTTCCATATCCTCATGGGAATGTATAGTGTCCCCCTCATCTGAAAGGAGATGAGTGATCTTTTTGATGTGCCACCTTTGGATGACAGTTCTATAAAAGAATTTAGTATTGTGCTCCCCTTCTCGGAGCCATTGCACTCGCGATTTCTGTTTCCACAATATCTCCTCTTACGTTTTCCTGACTTCGAGCTGCTGATTTATTGTTGTTTCCTGGGCTCTAAGTTCATTTGTCATCCCATGTAGTCTGATCTATTGCTGAATCTCTTCCAATTGTGCCAGCAACTGTGTTTGTGCATCAAAGATATTGCCGAAAGTGCTTTGGTTCCAAATTTTGAGAGTCTGCTTAAGGTTTTTTAGCTTTTGCTGGAAGCGATACATTTTGGATCCACGAGGAACCTCGGACTCCCTCCACCAGGCCTGGATATTTTCTTGGAACTCCGGGTGGTCTAGCCAGAATTTCTCAAACCTAAAAGGTTTCTTACCGGGGGTGACCGGGATGTCCATCCTTAATTGCAAGGGCCAGTGATCTGACCCAAAGACATTTAGGATAGCTGATTCTATTATGGTACCTTCCAGCATGAGAGATTCGGATGTCAGGAATCTGTCTAATTTGCAGGCAATTTGATGAATGCTCGTTCTTCTATTTGTCCAGGTGTACAAGCCATTGTCCGTGCCCAAATCAACTAGTTGAAGCTCGTCTATGAGAGTATTGAAGTCCCCAAAGTCCCGATCCAGACGCCTGGAGCCACCTCTTTTTTCCCCCAAACTGCAAATAATGTTAAAGTCACCGTCGACGATCCGGTTTCTGTACTGTGCTAGGCTGTCAACATATCGCAAGCTCCTGAGGAAGGCCTGCTTGTCCCGGGGGCTGGCCGGGCCGTATACATTGGTCAAGTGTCCAGGCCTATTTGAGCCGATAAGCCTGTAATCAGCAGTGATAGACCATTTAGTGGTAATGAAATTGTCCAATATGATAGCATTGGTGTTCCACAGGACGGCTAGGCCGCCCGCTGTTCCTGTAGCATCTATTGAGACTGCCTTCCCCAATTTCCAGCAGTAGGGTAATAACTTGTCAATGTCTTCTGAAGTACATTTTGTTTCCTGTAGAAGTAAGATTTCTGGCTTTTCTGCTAATATCAGATCCCGCAACAATTTTTGCTTGCTGCGTCCGTTGAGGCCTCTGATATTCCATGTGATGATCTTCATGATGACAGGGGGTTGGGGAGAGGAGGAAAGCTATCCGAAATCAGGTTAATTTGTCTCGAGTTCACCATAAAGTTCCCTATTTCTTGTATGAGCTTGTTGGTTGATTTCCTACCCCTTTTCTTTTCATCTTTCTGGGTTTTGGATGGGTTTTTTGATTGACTGCTCTAGATCCCTAGGCTTTTGTTGGCTCGAGCTGAGGACCCAACTGAGGAATTAAGGAACACTTTGTGAACCTTCCGCAGTTGATCTCTGGGTATAGTGTAAAGTTTTTGTTGCCTGTAGGCGTGCTCCAGGTGCTCCAGATCCACCCCAGCTAGGTCTTGCTCTTCTAGCTCCATGTCCGCCTCCCCATCATCTATCTCTTGCTGGTTAGGGGCAGATTTGGGGAGGGAAGGGTCATACTCCTTGCCCTTGGTTGGTTGATCCGTTCCTTGGTTGATAGGTTGAGGAGCATTGCTCAGAGGTGGTATTAGGGGGTTTTCAAGATTGGTGGGGTTTTCCGGTTGGTTTTGCAAGACGTCAAACTTATTACTGGTTGAAGGATCTTTACTTACCTGAGTCGGTTGCTTCCTTCTACCTTGACATCTTTTCCCCGCTAGTTGCATGAAGCCGTCCTTGTCCTTGCCACTTTCTGGATTCCCTTCTTTTGGCGTTGCGTTGAGTGGGCAGTCTCTAAAGAGGTGACCATGCTCATGGCATTTCCTGCAACGGAATGGAATATGCTCATAGTCGATGGTTTGAGACCAATCTTCTTCATGATATTCCAACGTGATGGATCCCGGAAGTGGCTTGGCAATGTTCAGATATACACATATTCGTGCATAAGAGGTGTAGCACCGCTGCTTGGTGGCCTCTGAAGATTTGACATAAATGCCAATAGTATTCCCAATTCCGGCCAGGACCTCCTCTAGCCAGAACTCCTGGGGTAAGGAGTATAACCTAATCCATACCGGTGCATGGGAAAAGTCCTCCTTCTCAGGGCTGAACTTCTCAGTCCAGAATCTTAAGAAGAGTCCTGCCGAGTTGTAGAAATATGGCCCTCCATCAAAGATGCGATTGCGATCCTCCAGGTTGTGGAGGATAATCGTGAAAAAACCCTTGGATCCCAGTTGTAAGTGATAATGCCCTCTCGGCTTCCACCAGTATTGTATCCATTTGACCAGATCTTTTTCCGAGGGCCAAAGCCCAAGAAATTTACCCACCAGGGCGTGGTCCCTCATATATTTCTTCTGCACCTCTATCCTCGACGAGCTGATAACATATTTCGGGGCTTGCGGCACCTGCAGAATACATTTACCCGGCAGCCATGGAGTCGAGGCTCGACTAGGGGTTTTCTCCTTCTTAGGGTCTATTTCCATCTCTCTGTCTTTGAAGGTCCCGTCCTCCAGAAGCTCCGCGTGCAAATTTGGTGGCGTCTCAAAAGTCAGCCACTTCAACCCTTCAGTGGAGTCGTCATTCTCCATGACATGGCTGTAGGAGGTGCCTAGCAGCTCCCCCTCCTTGCGATTCATGAGCCCCCGTGGGGCCGCAAATGTGGTGTCGTAGATCAGTGCCAAAAAGTTCTAAACCCTAGTTTGCAGAACGCTCTCTATTTTATCGAGATATGATCGATATTGGTAAACTCAATATTAGCATATATTTATTCTTATATTGAATCCTTTCTTTAATTTTTTTATTGTTAAGAAGCTGCTTGTTGCACATAAATATCAGATTTGGTTATCAAGAACCATTTCTTATATAAAATAAAGACTTGGGGTTTTATTTTCAACATTCTCCCCAATCCAAGAGCATAAAGATAAATCTTTCAGATTATGTGTTGTCCCTTGTCTATGGAAGGAAGCGAAGTACAAGGAAGAAAAGGTAAAAAGTGATCTTCGCGGAAGATACAGTGATGGTCATTGGGTCGAAGTGAGCAGAAAAGAAGAAAAGATGGAGCGAAGTGCGGAAAATCAAGTCATTGGACAAGGATATTGAGGATGACAGATCAAAAGGGAATATGGATCGAGGACAAATCAGAAAGTGGAAAAATCCATCGTTGGATTCTTTGGAGCACGACGCGAGAAGGAGGGGAAGGCAAGTTGGCAAAGCCCGGAAAAAGCGAGTCAAGTTGACCTAGGATTTTAGACACCTAGGGTTTTGGCACTTAGGTTCCAACCTAAGGCTGTCGGTGAGGTATTGTAATGTATAAATAAAGGTGAAGAGGACCTGGGTCAGGTGGGTCATTGAGTATTGACATGATATTGTTGTTGATCCAGCTTTATTGTGGGAGAGATTATTATATTAATAGAGAGAAGTGTTGAGAGAGAGAGCCTTATGGTATTGTAAGATCTCCAGTTGTGTGCAGAGATCAAGTCCTGAAGCTGGGTGCACAGGAGAGGGGAGAGAAAGAGAGAGAAGAAAGAAGATCTGCTAGCTGAGAGCATAGACAAGAACTGTATGCTTTACCTTAATGAATTATAAGCACAGTTCTGTGGACATAGCGCTAGAGAGAGGGTGAACCACGTATATCTTGTGTTGTGTATGTGTGATTATTTCTTTGATCTATATTATTTTTATCTTGTTATTTACATTATTGTGTTAGATCAGATCTATAATTGCGCAGGAGAAATCTAGCTTGATAAGTGATAGGTGCATATTGCATTGTTGTTCTACTAGACCCACTTGATATTCCCATAGTTGTAGAAATCTTTGTCCTGCAACCCCCTCATAGTTGCTTTAGGTGAGATTGCATATGATTCACAGGTGTTGTCGAAAGGGCTAGTAGCTAGGGCTTGTTGGTGTGCTCTTGGAGTGAACCTCGGGTCTACCCCTGTGCCAACATTATTACAGAGGATTACCACCTCTATAAAAATGCAGGGGGATTCATATCCTAATGAGGTTGATAGTTGGATCTTTACCAATTTAAAAATCAATTTTTTTGGTGACCATACTAGGGAGCGATCTATTTTCAAGAAATCTGAGGCTTTGTGTTAGATGTAGTTGAGGAACCAAAGTCTCCATGGTTCAAAGTTTTGAAAATAAGATTCAAGAATACTGCTACTTGTTCTATATTCACGAGATTTATAAAAGGATTATTCAGAGATATTTGAATGACTTCAAAAAGATCAAAGAACCATCAAATATTTGGGAGGATGAACTCCCTAGCGATTCCATTGAAAGAACTCTCAAATTCCCTGGCAACTCCATTGGAAAGATTCAATAATCTCAAGAAAATCCTCATGGAAACTCCACCAAAGAACCTCATTCATGTCATGATTCTCCTTTTCCTCCTTCACCAATCCCATCAATGGCTTTACAAGATGCAACAAAAGGAAGAGGTACCCAAAGAATGAGTTGATTACATAGAAGCCCTTTAAATATGCCAAAAGTAGATTTTCAAATGCTTGATATTCCTATTGAAAAATCCATAAAGTGTTACAAAGTTACAAATGTTAGACAAATTGTCTTTCATGTGTTGTCATTGATTTCAATAGTATATCATTCAATATAATATGTTAACATTCGATGTGATGAGAGAAGAGAACAATATGAAGGTAAAAGCTCAGAAGGAAGAGTGCATTGCATAGTATATTAGGTAGCAGAAGAAATGTGTGATTATTGTTGATCACAACAGGATACAAAACTTTCCTATGATGAAAGCTCAGGAGGGTTAGAAAACACAAAGATCAAAACTTGGAAGGAAAAGCGTAGCCTCAACAGCAATCCGATCAAGAGGTTGACCATTGAAAGATTGTGATTGTCGGATCTGCAAGCCATCAACGGCAGGAATGAATTGTGGTGAGAGAAAGAAGAATTAAACCACCTTTTAGTTATAATCCCACAATCCATCTAGATCATCATATCACACAACTTCAATGATCTATGACTACGGTTGATCCAAATAACGACTATTTTAAGTCATATTAAATCGTGACCGTTGGATGCGCAATCACAAAATCTATGGCAGGGATAGATTGCAGAGATTGAAAGGAAAATTAAATCACTAGTAAATTGTAGTTCTGCAATCACTGTCGATCGTTGATCTTCTTTAGGAATCTCAAAAGTCATCAGATCATCTCAAAGTGGAAGGAAAGGATAAAGCTACAAGAGCTACACTCCAGAAAAGATCGAACTGTTTATCTAAAGAACCTGATCAACGAACAAAATTCACTTTGGGTATAAAGAAGCGAGGAACTTACGCCCCGTCAGTTTGAGATTTGAAATACCCAAAGCCCAAAAATCTAAAGTGAATAAGGACCATTGGATTTAAAGGACATACAAGGACCATTGGATCATTACTTTTAGTCAGAAGACCATGTTAACAAGGACATGTGGTAGACCATGTCAGCAGTATATGTCAGCAAGGACACATGGCACATTCAAATAATGACAAGTGTCAAGCTAAATCAGAAAATCATGAATTAGAGTGACACATGGAAGCTACTCAGCTCGGTACATGTCAGAAAGTGACGTAAGCAACTTACGTCACTCCAGGAATCTTTTCTTCGAGATATATACCATTAGTGTTTTCCCCAAGTCCCAAAATCCTAAATGTCGGAGTCCCAAAGTGGAGACGAGATGTCCGATCTGTAAATCACTTCACGAGCATCCTCGAACTTCAATCTACTCACTAGAAGGATAGTTTAAGTGTAAACGTTAACCAATAGCAAGAGGTCTCCATCATTGATGACTCACACAAAAGGTGATCACTCCGAAGGAAAATGGAGTAGCGTTTATTCGAAACCTTCGAATTCTTGAACACTGAAATACTGAAATGGACATAAGTTGTCTGATTTGAAAGATTGCTTCGAGAGTATTCTCAACTATTGATCATAGTACAAAGAAAGTTGAGGCCTAAGAATTCTGAAGCCCGAAGATGTGAAAGGATCTCGATCATTGATCAAAAGAGGGACACGAGTCATCTGTTTGTCAACTCCGAAAGAATAATGTACGGAGGAAAGAAAGAGTTTGAGATTTGATATCTCCGAAGTTTGGAGACCCGGAATAAATGGTGGCCATCCATCTCAACGCATGCTTAAGTCATAGTCGTTGGATTTAGCAATGAAAGGGTGATTGTAAGGTTTAAACTTGACCGTTGTTCTGTCTCCGTGAAATAAACGTGAACCGTCTGATTGTTTCCACAATATCGTAATCAGGATTTTTGAAATGTTAGAAGTCACGAAGACCCGAAGGTCAAAGTTCTAAAATTCCACCAATCGTTCATCCCAATAGAAGATCGAATAGTAACCATTGATTTAATAAAGTGCTCAAGCACTCATTTGGCTTAGCATCTTGTTACCGTCGATGGTCATATGATATAAGATTTTTTAAAAGGAAACGGTTATACGTCGCTATATTCGGTAAGTCTGTGGTTCTATAATGCTCGGTCATATGAAATGTCTTGAAGGAAGTTCCTCTATAGAATTTGGTCTCTATGAATATAACAAAGATTAGGGATCGAGTATAAAGGATTAAATTGATCCATGACGGTGACCAATTTATGAAAAACCTTCACGGTAAAATAAATAAACAGTAATTAAAGACTAATTAATTGAAGAGGTGTGATGGTCAAAATGAAGGGACACAGTTGTGTTACACTCACACCATTTGAAGAGTATATAATCAAGGAAGACTGTTGAGTAGAAAAGTGTCTCTGTAGTCCATATTAGAAGATCAAAAGTTGAAAGAGATTCCAGGAAAAAAAGCTAATACCTATGCATTAAGGGCGGTTGGGTGGTGCAAGGGTAGGTTGCTTCCTACAGAGGGAGTTGGTGCTTCCTTTTCAGTTGTAGCTGACTAAACAGGGGGTCGTAGCCTCTTACCAGTTGGTGCTAGTAAATTAGGGTGTGGGTGCATCCTCGTCAGTTGGTGCTGATAAAAAAGGAAGTATATCTTCCTTCTATGTAAGATGTAAAACAAAATTTGCAGTTAATAGAAAAGAGTTTGTGGTTTTCCAAATTGGGTTCCATGATAAAAATACTGTGTTTAGATTATGTTTTCATTAATAAATGAAAAATTGATATAATTGTTGAGTCACTGATTCACCCTCCCCCCCTCTCAGTGATAGGATATGATCCTACAATTGATATCAGAGTAGTTTCGTTTAGCACATTCTAACAAACTTGAAGGTAGATCATGAATATGGATCAACAAGAGGGAATGTCTAATAACAAAGCACCATTGTTCAATGGAGGAGGTTATGCTCTGTGGAAAATAAGAATAAAAAGCTTCATGTTGGCTCTTGGGTTTGATATTTGGCAATCTGTCGTAGACAGTTACATTGCACCAACTAATCCACCCAAAGACTCTGGAGGAAAGAAAATATGTAATGACAACTCAAGAGAAATTAGTGGAATTCTAGCAGGGCTGACTAATTCTATATGTGTGAAAGTTATGCACTAGAAATCAACCAAAGAAATCTGGAACAAATTGGAGGTTGTATATGAAGTAGATGACAAAGTCAAGAAGCCAAACTACAGACTTATAGAACTCAATTTGAAAATATGAAAATGAAAGAAGAATAATATATTGTTGAGTACTTTCATAGGGTAGATGAAGTGGTTAACTCTATCAAAGTGGTGGGAAAAGAAGTTACAGATAAACCCATTGTGCAAAAAATACTAAGATCATTACCAATGAGATATGATGGAAAGATTTCTTCAATTGAAGATAGATATGATCTAAGAACACTCACTGTTAATCAGCTCCATGGAATTTTTACAACATATGAAATGAGAACAGGGAATAATAAATCAACAAAAGATGAAATAGTTTTCAAAGGATCTAAGACAAAGAAAAATCAGAAGAAAAAAATTCAATCTTTCCATCATGAAGAATATTATGTGGAAGAAGCCAATTTCATTAGAAAACTTCAGAAAGGTTCAAGGAAGTACAAAGGAAAGCTTCCTTTCAAATGTTTTAACTGTGGAAAAGTTGGTCATTTTTCATCCAAGTGTCCTTATCTCAAGGAGGACCCTGAAGATGAAGAAAATAAAACCAACCAATACTAGAAGAAGGAAAAACCCAACTACAAGAAAACGTTCTACAAAGGGAAAAATAATTTCTACTCAAAAGAAGAAAACAACAACTCGTCAGAGTCCAGTGACAATGATGAATCTGATGATGATGAAGTCATTTTCTTAGGTATTGAAGAATCTAATGAGATAGAAAAAATTAAACATGAGAAAGAGTTAGAAGATGAAGCAGAAGTTAATATGGAGGAAGAACTTCTTAGTGCCCTGGATGAATTAAGAAAATACAAAACCAGATATAGACAGTTGAAAAGCTTTGTAGTTGAACAAAAAGAAAAATATGAACAAGAAGAAAAGGAGATGGAAAAACTTATGAGCAATCTGAAAAAACAAATCTTAGCAGCAAATAAGATCAAAGAAATTCTAGAAAAGTCTCTTAAGGAAAAAAAATAACTTGTGAAATAATGGAGGCACAAATAGGTCATCTAAAAAAGGAACTAGATGCAAAAATAATTCAAACAAAATATGAAAATAGCTCTAAAATATTAGATAAGATTATTACCATGCAAAGGGATTTAGGTAATGAAAATGGAATAGGCTATTCTCAAAAGGAAAGCCAAGTTAACTCAAAATCTTATGAAGATTCTCTCCTCAATACATTTAAGAAGAAAAATGAAGAGAAGATAAGTAATGATCAGAACTCCAGAAGATTACCTCCACCCATCAGGAAGGAAGACAAGACAATACCAAAGAAGTTTTATTAAAACAGGTATCCTCGCATCTTCCTTGGTTATTTCTTTGCATGCTCTAATTTCAGACATAAAGCTATAAATTGTAGAGCATATAGAAAGAAAAATCTGAAGGTTAAGAACTATATCCTTAAGGATAAACAAGCAACAAATCGAGTTAAAAGAAGAAACTATAACTCCTTTGTGCCTCTACAAGAAGGGGACTTTCAATGCTTCAGATGTCATAACCATGGACATAAGGCCATTAATTGCAGATTAATGGAAGTCTCGTAATAGATAAAGGTCATTAGAGAGAAAAATAAACTTTGGAGAGTAAAGACATCAAATAAGGAATGTCTTATTACCCTAAAAGCTCAAGATAAAAAGGATCTTTGGTATGTTGACAGTGGGTGCTCAAAACATATGACAGGTAACAAGGAAAATTTTTTAGACTTAAAGAAACAAAAAGGTAAAGTTACATTTGGTGATAATGCTTCAAGTAACATACTTGGGAAAGGCACTATGAGCTTGGGAAAAGACAAAGCTAGAAATGTACTACTTATTGATGAACCGAAGCCTAGTTTATTAAGTGCCACTCAAACCTGTAATAAGGGGCACTTCTGCATCTTTGATTCCCAAAAATGTGAGATTAGGAGAGAAGACACAGGAAAATTAGTTGGTACTTCTCCTAGAACTCCAAAAAATGTATATATACTAGATGCAAAATTGAATGAGGAGTGTCATATAAATTCAGTATATGAAAGTTGGATATGGCATGGAAGTTTGGGGAATATTAATTTTGACAATCTTGTGAAAGTCAACAACCTTGGTGCAGTAAGAAACTTGCGAAAGATCATAAAACCCTCAAATTATATGTGTAGACACTATCAACTAGGGAAGCAAACTAGAATAAGGTTCAAAGCAAAAGAATACACAACCTCTAAACCTTTAGAGCTTGTTCGCACTGACCTATGTGGACATACGAGAACCAAGAGTTTGCAAGGAAAGTCTTACTTTATGTTGTTCATTGATGACTTTACTAGAATGGGTTGGATATGCTTTCTCAAAGAAAAATCAAAAGCACTCAACAAATTCAAAGCCTTTAAAACCCTTGTTGAAAATGAAAAGGAGACAAAAATCAAATGTCTTAGATCAGACAATGGTGGTGAATTCACCTCAAAAGAGTTTTATGTCTTCTATGAAACTCATGGAATAAAAAGATAATTCTTTGTTGCTAGAACAACTGAGCAAAATGGGATTGTTGAGAGAAAGAATAGAACAGTTCAGGAGGCTGGAAGGACTATGCTCCATGAAGCAAAATTGTTAGAGGGATATTGGACGGAAGCTATAAGCACAATAGTATACATATTGAACATAGATCAACTCAATTTTAATAGTGATAAGACCCCTTATGAACTATGTTTTGGAAGAGCTCCATGATTAAAATAATTCAGGGTCTTTGGAAGTAAATGCTACATCAAAAGACTAGATGAGAGTCTTGGAAAATTTTATGCCAGATTTGATGAAGGTATTTTTCTTGGATATGCTTCAAACAAGAAGGCATACAGATGCTACAATATTAGATCACATAAGATTGTTGAAAGTGCAATGTCAAGGTGGATGACCTAAAAATGATAAGGATCAAAAATCAAGAGACCATATCTAAAAATAAAGATGAAGGTGATGATGAGACATTCAGAACACAACTAGAAGAAGTAGAAGAGAATGAAAAAGAAAGGGAAGAATATGATATGGATACTAGTGAAAGAGAAGAATATATTCAATATGGAGAGATAAGAGAAGAATTCCCAAGAAGAGATACAAAGACACCCTCAAGAATTATTCAAAAGAATCATCCTAAAGAATTGATTATTGGAGATATGAATGATGGACTGCACACAAGAAGACAACTATTGTATCAAACAGAAATAGCATTGTTGTCACATGTTGATCCTAGATCAATCAAAGAGTCATGTAAAGACATGAATTGGATCAAATCTATGAATGAAGAATTGGACCAAATCGAAAAAAATCAAACTTGGGAACTAGTTCCTAGACCAAAAAATAAAAATGTCATTGGAACTAAATGGGTATATAAAAATAAAATGAATGAAGATGGGCAAGTAATCAGGAACAAAGCCATATTAGTATGAAAAGGGTATGATCGGGTTGAAGGATTAGACTATGAAGAAACATTTTCATATGTGGCCATATTAGAGGCTATTAGGATGTTCGTAGCTTTCTCTAGCTACGGAAAATTTAAAGTGTATCAAATGGATGTCAAATCAGCATTTCTCAATGGAAATTTGGAAGAGAAAGTCTATATTGAGCAACTAGAAGGGTTCCAATTAAGAAATAAAGGAGACTATGTTTGTAAATTAAAGAAAACACTCTATAGACTAAAACAAGCACCCAGAGCATGGTATGCAAGGCTAGACTCTTATTTACAAAAACAAGGCCTCAAAAGGGGATCAACAGACAACAATCTTTATTGCAAAATTGATGGTAATAACTTGATAATTGTGGAAGTGTATGTTGATGATATTATATTTGGTAGTGATAATATAAAAATGAGTAAGGACTTTGCTAATATGATGCAGCAAGAATTTGAAATGTCTTTTCTTAGTGAACTAAATTTATTTCTTGGATTACAAATAATACGGTCCAAAACGGGAGTCTTTATCCATGAGTCTAAATATGTTAAGGATACACTTAAGAGATTTTAGTTATATGATTGCAAACTTGTTAGTACACCTATGACAGTTGGATGCAAACTAAGAAAGGATGATGAGTCCAAAGTTGTAGATCCAAAACACTACTAATCAATGATTGGCAATTTTCTCTATGTAACAGCTTCCAGACTTGATGTTAGGCAAAATGTTGGGATGGTGGCTAGATTCCAAGCAGAACCAAAGGAGAGCCATGTTCAAGCTATAAAAATAATCTTTAGATATTTGAAAGGAACCATAGATATTGGTTTGTGGTACCCTA
>SNQJ01S0024504.1:16549-43390 GCA_010110895.2 Picea sitchensis | reverse complement strand
TGGAGAATCATTGGTTGCTTGGATAAGAAAGAAACAATCCTCAACTTCTCTGTCTAGCACTGAAGCTAGGTATATTGCAGTAACAAAATGTTGCACACAAGTAGAATGGATGAAACAGACTCTACAAGACATAAAAATAGTATTTGAAGAACCAACAACTATCCACTATGATAATACAAGTGTGATAAGTCTCTCTAAGAACCCTATCCAGTACTAAAAATCAAAACACATTCCCATAAAGTACCATTATCTAAGAGATCAGGCTGAAAACAAGAACATTAAATTGGAATATGTTCCAACACAAGAACAAGAGGTAGATATTTTTACAAAATCCTTAAGCAGAGATGTATTTGAATATATCAAGAAAAAATTGGGATTAATACTTCTTCCTACCTAAATATCTCAAGAAAATAATGCATCAGTTGACACCTATTCAGGGGGAGATTGCAATAAATGTCAGAAGGAGTCATTCAATTATGACAAGAAAAGTGTGATTACAGAAGGAAATACCAAGTGTCAAAATAAAAATAAAATAAAAAATGTTTATACAGACAGATCATAGGAGAATAAACCCTTTTCCATTGATGCCAAAGGGGGAGAGTAACTTCAAAGGACAAAAGCATCACCACAGGGGAAGATTGTGTATGAATTTGGTGTGTTTCCCTTAATGACAAAGGGGGAGATTGTTGGAAAAAATTTCATTCATGTGTTGTCATTGATGTAAACAGTATATCACTCAGTAGAAGATGTCAACAGTCGATGTGATGAGAGCCTAGAGGAGCGAACAATATGAAGGTCAAAGCTCAGAAGGAAGAGAACACTGCACAATATATCAGGTAGCAGAAGAAATTCGTGATTATTTTTTATCACGACAAGATCAACAATGTTCCTATGATAAAAGCTCAGGAGGGTTAGCAAACGCAGAGATCAAAACTTGGAAGGAAAAGCGTAGCCTCAACAGCTGTCCGATCAAGAGGTGGATCGTTGAAATATCATGATCATCGGATCTGCAAGCCATTAACAGCAAGAATGAATTACGGTGAGAAAAAGAAGAATTAAACCATCTTCTAGTTACAATCCCGCAATCTGTCTAGATCGTCAGATCACACAACTTCAACGATCTACGACTACGGTTGATCCAACTAATGACCAGTTTAAGTCATAAAATCGTGATCATCAGATGCGCAATCGCAAAATCTACAGTAGTGACAGATTGCAAAGATTGAAAGGAAAATTAAATCACTCGTAAATTGTAGTTTCGCAATCATCGTCGACCGTTGATCTACTTCGAGAATCTCAATAGCCGTCAAATCATCTCAAAGTGGAAGGACAGGATAAAGATACAAGAGTTGCATTCCAAAATAGATCGAACCGTTGATCTAAATAACCCGATCAATGAATAGAATTCACTTTGGGTATAAAGAAGCGAGGAACTTACGTCCCATCAGTTTTCGATTTGAAATACCCAAAGCCCAGAAATACGAAGTGAATAAGGACCGTCGAATTTAAAGAACATGCAAGGATTGTTGGATCATGACTTTTAGTCAACAGACCACGTCAACAAGGACATGTGGCAAACCATGTCAACATACCACATCAACAATATACATCAGCAAGGACACATGGCATTGTCAAAGAATGACAAGTGTCAAGTTGAATCAACATTTTTGGTACGTGCAAATCAAGAATCAGAGTGATAGGTGGCAGCTACTTGGCTCAGGACACATCATCAAGTGACATAAGCAACTTATGTCACTCTGGGAGTCTTTTATTTGGTAAATATACCATTAGTACTTTCCCCAAGTCCCAAAATCCCGGATGTCAGAGTCCCGAAGTGGACACAAGACGTCTGATCTGGAAATCACTTCGAGAGCATCCTCGACCATTGATCTACTCAGTGGAAGGATAGTGTAAGTGGAAACGTTAATCGACGGCAAGAATTCTCCATCGTTGATGACTCACACAATAGGTGATCACTCTGGAGGAAAATGGAGCAGTGTTTATTCGAAACCTTCGAAGTCCCGAATGCCAAAATCCCAAAACAGACATAAATCGTCAGATTTGAAAGATCACTTCGAGAGTATTCTCAATTGTTTATCATACTACAACAAAAGTTGAGGCCTAAGAATTTTGAATCCCAGAGACATGAAAGGATCTCGATCGTTGATCTAAAGAGGGACACCCATCAACTGTTTGTCAACTCCGGAAGAATAATGTACAGAGGAAAGAAGGAGTTTGAGATTTGATATCTCCGGAGTTCAGAGACTCGGATTAAATGGTGTCCATCCATCTCAATGCATGATTAATTCATAGCCGTCGGATTTAGAAATGAAAGGATGAGTGTAAGGTTTAAACCTGACCATTGTTCTGTCTTCGTGAAATAAATGTGAACCGTCTGATCATTTCAGCGATGTCGTAATTGGGAGTTTTGAAATGTTGGAAGTCACGAAGACTCGAAGGTCAAAGTGCTGAAATTCCACCAGTCGTTCATCCCATCAGAAGATCAAATAGTAATCATTGATTTAATAAAGTGCTCAAGCACTCGTTTGGCTTAGCATCTGGTTATCGTCGATGGTAATATGATATAAGAGTTTTTTAAAGGAAACTGTTATACGTCACTATATTTGGTAAGCTCGTGGTTCTGTAATGCTCGGTCATATGAAATGGATTGAAGGAAGCACCTCCATAGAATTTGGTCTCTGTGAATATAACAGAGATTATGGATCGATTATAAATGATTAAATTGATCCATGACTATTATCAATTTATGAAAAAACTTCATGGTAAAATAAATATGCCGAGGGGGTCATTCTTCCATTCCCACAGCCTACCTAACTTGCCTAACCGATGCGTACCCGAGTCGGATTTTAAGCCTGCCTAATATATCTATATATTAGACGAAACATAAGCTCGCCTAGATTGAAGATCATCCAATCTCGAACCAGAATCATTATAATAACTACTTAGAAAATCGCATATTAAAGTTTACAGGAAAAATTGCATATGAAAGTTTTCTTTCCTTCGACTTTTTCAACATTATTGGTTTATCATCTACATCATCTCAAAGATATGAAGATGAATACTAAAATAAATTTAACATGAAGTTCATAGAAAAAATAATGTTTTTAAAGATATGAACACGAAAACTAAAATAAATTTAATATAAAGATGAAAGATAGAATATTGTTGAAATGGAAAATTAAGAATCTAAAAAAAATTATAACAAAGGATATTTTGTCTTCTCTCTTTGTTGAAAACCATGCAAAAGTATAATATAAGTTGTAGTATAAAGTAAATTTGAATATTGAGCCAAATTTGACCTCTAGATTTAATTTTAAGATACATTATGAACTTGGTTGAATTAATTTTCAATAAAATCAAAATAAAAAATTGGGAAAAAGATTAATCATTAAAATCATAATCATTTATCAAGACCAAAATTGAGTTGACACATATCAAAGTAATTATGGCCATCAAAGTGAACTTATATGAGCTTAATTGTGCTTGTAGAACCCACACTCTTTGACTATGGTTTTAAGGTAAATATATGCTCTACAATCGAATAATCATTATTGCAGGGATCCTATATATATTCAAGGGTTGTAGGCCCCTCTTTGAGCTCCAATAAGGGTCCAAATTAGTCCACTAGGGTATGGATTATTTGACATAGTGCACCTATATGAGCCCAAATGAATCAAATATGTTCTTAAGTAACTTATATGCGCCCAAATTGATAATTTGGTCCCATGGCTTGTATATATGAGCCCAAATTGATAATTTTGTCCCATGGCTTGTATATTTGTCCACACTAATATACAATGTTGATAAAGTTCTTGTGCATGGTCACATTACCGTAGGGCCCAACATTAGCAATTAAATAAGATAAATTGTGATTCTAAGTTCTGAATTGGCTAACTTTAGGTCTAGGGAAGATATCTAGTCATAATTTTAATCATTATGATTACATGAGTCCTATGTATATCCATAGGGATCATTTGCATGATCCCAAGGTCCAAGGCCCTTATTTGAGCTCTAATATGAGCCTAACTAGGCTCCTCGAGTACAATCTTGACTATATTGAATGTGAGGCTTCTGTAATAAGATAATTGTTTTGAATAAAGATATATGTATACTATAAGAGATCGAAATAAATATAGTTATATGGATCCTTTGTGTTCCCAAATTGTCAAATTATTCCAATCATGCTCCAATGTGTAGTGACACTTCCTTTGGCACAATACTAGAAAATATATAAGATCATTTTTTCCATTGTGGCTAAACTTAGTCAATTTTGGTACTAATTAATCTTAAATTGGTTGATTATGATTATAGAATGACATGAATGGTTACAAGATTGATATGTATAATTTTAGGTATGTAGGCCCCTATTTGGGTTGTAATATAATCTAAATTGGGATCCTATGGAGCAAATTGATTAACTATATTATCCCTAAGGATCTCATATGAGTTGAAATTTATCAAATATGGTCATCAATATACTATTTATGGTGATATGGACTTAAAAATGAGTACCCATATTATGTTCTCATGGCACAAATCGATAAGTCAATGTGTTGGGGGTGCATATTTTACCACAAATTGAATGAATATAAGGATGGGGATCTTATATATGGATATAGAAGTTCTATGCCCTAATGTCATCTCCATTATAAGCCAAATTAGGTTCCTAGGATAAAAGTTAATTGATTATGCACTTAGGGATTATACATCATCCCAAATTTATTGAGTATGGTCCAATGTTTAATATAGGGCTCATTTATTAGTCTAAATTGATCAATTTATATAGTCACCAAGATCATATGTATTATATATAATATGAACCAAATTATGGACCTATGGACTAATATTATACCTAATATGAACCAAGTTATGTTCCTAGTGCACGATTGGTCAACTAGGGTGTTAGGGAAAATATATGAATATAATATAAATAACTATGGTTAGAGGGATCCTATCAATTATTATGGGGTTCATTTATGTGGTCATAGGTCCCTAGGACCCACTTTGATCTCTAATATAAGTTATATTGTCTCTAAGAACATAAATTGATTAATTGGTGGCCTTTTATGAGATAAAAATGTTCCATCATGGAGAAAGTATATGAAGCCAAATTGATCCACTAAGGTCCTAGGGATTGTATACAATACCAAATTCATTTAATAAAAATTCTATAAGATCCCACATTGATCAGTTATCATCATTAACATCCTATACTTTTCATATTCCCGTAGGAAACAATATTATAAAATATACGACTCTAAGTATAATTATAGGGCCCAAAATGACCCACTATAGTATTAGGGCACATATATGACTTTAATTGGCCTCATTATGATGATATATATCCTATGTATAGTCCTATTGTAATATTCCCTAATTTGAGCTCTAATATAAGATAATTTGGGATCACATAAAACAAATTCATTGAATATACACATAGTGATATAATATGAGCCAAGATTCATCAAAATATAGCCATAGGGATTATATATGAGCATGGATTATTTAAAGATGGTTATAGGGATACTATATATTAGTTTTCAAGGTTGCTTTGAAAGTGTTTACACCATTTTTTGGGGTGCTTCATGAGATGTGGGGTGCATGGTGTATGGTTGACCCTTGTTTGTTATGAGATGGACATGCACATTGAAGGTGGCTTACTTATTGGTTGCTATAATTTGTATGGATTCTTATATGAATTTTTTCTTTGGAGCATTGGAGACGTATAGAGCTTGGTGACTTCTTCATGTACTCGACACATAGAGGGAGGTTGCTTGATTAGAGGATGTCTTGCATTGAAGGAGGAGAATTGGGTATTTTAGAGGAGGGTGTTGAACACTATACAATATCAAGTTGCTTTGTTGCTTGCATGAAGGCTTAAGCTTGAATTGAGGATGTTTGGGTTGACGGAGTGGAAATGTAGATGTGGTGATCCCTGAGGAGGCACATGACCTTGGATTTGCATTCAAGATTTGGACCACTACAATAGGAGTGTTTGATCCAAAAATCCTTAGATGTAAAATTGGTTCCTAATTACACATTAAACATCTCACCAGATTCGGGAAATGAAGATCATCTTTGACCATTTGCAAATAACATGTGAATGGCTTACTTATCCATAAACTTCATTAACACTGATGAATAACTTGTAGAAATAAAATTTTGAAATGAAGTAAAGTAAGATCAACAACAATTCCAATGGCACATAAAACATTTTTTAACGAAGTTCACCCATCTCGGGCAATGTCTTCAGATCCCTTTTCAATCAGTGAGACCACTCTTTAATGCTCAAATGCCAAAATTACAATGAATGAAATTACAAATACCAAGTTTTTGAAGATACCCTTCAAGTCAGCTACTCAATCCCAGAAACATAGGTCACCACTGAATTCCTCTCAAAATTATGAGAAAAAATAGTATAAACTCAACTATGTTCTGAATAGGTACCAAACAAGCCCTTTTGGAATGTATAACAAGACTATGGGTCTCATACGTGGAAAACTAAAATAAAAATTTCATACAAACCAATTTTACACAAAATAGACATCACCATCAAATTCCTCTCAAAATTCTGAGAAAAATGAGTATAAACACCCTATACTTCCCTCAAAGAACTCAATAGCATGCAAAATGAGATGAACTAAAAATATGAGCACCTATTGCACAAAAATGAGAAAAATATGAACTTGGCATGAAATTCTATGCACCATATTGTACTCACCATACCCTTTGCATTAGTTTTTGTGCCCATTAAATAGGCCTAGTTCGGCCAAACCACCAACTGGAATCCACGCTACAACTTAAACATATATTTATTAGTTTGTTTTAACAAAAAATGCATGTGGCACAATGGTACGCAAAATCTTTGATAAATCGTTGGAATATTTTTGGAATATTCCCCAAGAGGTCATGGGTTCGATTCCCATGGGGAATCAATTTTATTCTCCCTTTGCCATTATTGTACAATCGAAGAGTGCCATGTGGCACTCTCTGATTGGTCCACTTGTCTTCACAGTCACTTTCTTACATCGACACTCTACCACATCACTTCCACTTGTACCTATAAATATCTAACACTTCAGCATACAGATGATAAGTGTACCTTCCATGTCATCATATGGATGATATGTGGCACTTTTTTATTGTTCCAAATGAACCCTCAAAAATATCATTTCCAGGTGACACGTGGCAGAGTGTTGTGTTGCCACGTCACTATGTTGATGTCAACATCATGTCACTTTGTCAATTGCATGAACTGTACATACATGCCATGTGATAGCCCATGGGCATGCCATGTGGCACCCCTACTTTGATTTTTGACATGTTTGAACAAAACTTTAACTGGCCATAAATTTTGCATATGAACTTCGTTTGATACAAGTTTTGCGTCATTGGAAAGCTCTCGTTGAGCTATACATAATGGAGTTGTTTTCAAGAGCATTTGAGAAAATCAATTTTTGATCATTTTGGATCCTCTTGGATCATTGTGGATCCTCTTGGATCACACCTCCCCACTAAAGAACTTTTGGACCTCCAAAAGTATGGATCATTCATAAATGAAGTGAGGATACTTTTGCCTCACTTGTCTAATATCATCCATATTTCCTTCTTGGATAATGAGCACCTGACTCGTCACAACCATAATGAAGACTGAAACAACATTGCTGACCAAGTTAACCATTAACTTAAATTCAAAAACTCCTCCATTCATTGTTGCAGTAGTCAACCATACTCCATTGATTAGTAATAAATTGAACAAAAAAATTGAATATACAGATGCGAAAAAAAATGAACTATCAACATATTTTCCCTGTTTAACAAGAACAACATCAACCAAAGGACATTTTTTACTTTCAATCATAGGCTATAAATATGGATAATGGATACTAGCATTAACTAGCATTTTCACGTGCCCTATAGTGAAAACTGTCAAATTAGTCTTCATCTGATGAGCTCTCACAATGAACTCAATCCCATCCTTAAAAATATGATACTTGTTTTGTTCCCTGTAGAAAATGGTCTTCCTATCATACAAGTATGGACTTCCCAAAACCATCCCGCAAATGTCAAGTGGAACCACGTGTAACTTTACCTCATCAACAAAATTGAATGTGATCTCAAACTGTAACTTGCATTGATTAGTTACCTATACCTGAGCATTATCACATATCCAACCCAAAGGATATGGTCTCGAATGAGGCCTAGTTTCCAATCCCAAATTCTGAACAACTTTCTCTAAAATAAGATTCACTTGTGATCCATTATCAAAAACTGTATCAATCTTAGTGTGCTTCGAGATAACTCGTAAATGAAACAACTCATTTATTTTCCTTCCATCAGGAATTACATTAGACTTTGCAGAAGAAGTACGCAAAATGAAACTTGCAACGAAAGATTTAACTTTGATGACCATAGTTGTAACCCTAGTTTCATCCTCAAAATCTGATCCAAGATCATGAACTATGGTCGTGGTCTTGTTTTTACCCCTCTTATGTTGATCCCACTTTGACTTCAATTATGGATGCAACTTCCAACAATGCTTCTCATCGTGTCCTTTCTTTTCACAATGAGAACATGTAGGCTTCTTATTTTAATCTTTTTTCATTGTAGTTGTCTTCTTACTCTTCCCTTTTCCCTTCACCTACTCCTCGAATTCATGTGGATCCCCTCACACATTCTCAACAACATGTTTTCCTTTGATAGCTTCAAGATGAGTAGATTGTACTAATACTTCGTCAATATTAGTAGGATTAAACATCAATATAGTATGTCAAAGATATGAGTGCATACCACCAATATACTTTAGAAGAGTCTCAGGAGTATCTAATAGAATTCCCAAAGACAATGCCTTCCTCTTAAATTCTTGTCTATAAGCTTGAACATTTTTCCATTTTCCTTTTCTTAGATGTTTCCAAGCAATCATTGATGTTTGCATATAAGCTAATGGATAAAATTTCTTTCTTAATTCAGCAGTAAATTCAATCCAGGAAGAAATTATTTTACCATGTTGAATAATATCATCTTGTGTCTGACTCTCCCACCATATCAAAGTTGTGTTGCCTAGGTGAAGAGTAGCCAACTGTATCCTTGTAGTGTATTGTGTTATTTTCTATGCCCTGCAATACACTTCAATCTATTTGACCCAATTATCCAACTTATTTACATTCAACTCTCCATCATAAGTAGGCAAAACAAACTTTACACCTAGTTTTAACAAAGGAAAATCATGAGAATGAGAAGACTTCTTAGAATGTTTTTTCCTCTTATGAGAAGAATGTTCACTTTCATCAGAAGAATATGATTATGAGGGTGAAGGAATCTCCATAGGTTCTTCACCTTCTCCTTCTTCTTTAACTTCTTCAGTTTTTACTGATGTACTTTCTCCCTTGGCCTTCTTTCGATTCTCATACATTTCTTCCACCATGGCATTCATCAACTTAAATGCCTTGAAGAAATCATCTTCATAGTTGTAAGGACATAACCTTCTTGTTGAATCCATCTCTCCTCTTCAAGTGAAGCTCCTTGAACCAATTTTCAGATTACAACTTGCAAGATTGCCTTCACCATGGTTAGATTTGGACCTCATAAAAATTTACATGCAAATAAACGTCAAAAACAACTCTGAAACCAACTTGCCTTCTAGTGATAGGAAAGTTTCCTTCTAGTGATACCCACCTGCTCTGATACCAACTTGCCTTCCACTAATAGGAAAGTTTCCTTCCAGTGATACCAACCTGCTCTGATACCAACTTTATCAAAAAATACTTAGATGTAAAATTAATTCATAAGTACACGTTAAACATCTGACCAGATTCGGGAAATGAAGATTGTATTTGACTATTTGCAAATAACATGTGAATGTCTTACTTATCCATAAACTGCAATAACATTGATGAATAACTTGCAAAAATAAAATGTTGAAATGAATTAAATTAAGATCAACAACAATTCAAATGGCACATAAACAATTTGTTAATGGATTTCACCCATCTTGGGCTACGTCTCTGGTTCCCTTTTCAATCAGTGAGACCACTCTTTAATGCTCAAATGCCAAAATTACAATGAATGGACTTACAAATAACAATTTTTTGAAGACACCCTTCAAGTCCACTGCTTAATCCCAGAAATAGAGGTCACCACTGAAATCCATTCAAAATTTTGAGAAAAAAGAGTATAAACTCGACTATGTTCTGAACAGGTACCCAAAAATCCCTTTTGGCACGTATAACAATACTATGGGTCTCATACGTGGAAAACTAAAATAAGACTTTCATAAAAGAACTTTTACACAAAACATAAATCACCATCATATTCCTCTCGAAATTATGAGAAAAATGAGTATAAACACCCTAAACTTCCCTCAAAGAACTTAATAGCATGTAAAATGAGGAAAACCAAAACAATGAGAACCTATTGCATGAAAAACGAGAAAAATATGAACTTAGAATGAACTTGTATCCATCGTACTATGTTCAACATACCCTCTGCATTGGTTTTTCTTCCCATTAAATAGGCCTAGGCATGCGTTGGTCCAATACTGATTGTGGCTACAACCAGATGGAGCCTTATTCATCCAACTCGAGAAGACCGGTTTGAGTTTGGAATTTAGTTCCAATCACCTTATTTAAGCATGAGACATGCAAAATAGGATGGAGCTTATAATGACTGGGAAAAGCTAACTGATATGCCACATGTCCCACTCGCTTGAGAACTATATAAGGACCATAAAATTTGGGCATTGGTTTCTAACAATGGTCAGCCTCGAGTGAACTCTGCTTAAAGGTTATAGTCGAAGAAACACCTCCTCCCCTTCAGAAAATTGACATTATAAGTGACCTTGCTCTTCTTGTTGCTTCATGTGATTCTGATCCATGACCAAATTCTCTTTGAGGGTATGGAGAATAGCCTCTCAAACAATAAGAGTTTGGTGAACCGCCTGGAACTTCAAGACACGAGGCATGCATGAGAGAATTGAAGGTGGATTTTGTCCATATACTGCTTCAAAAGGAGTCATGTGAGTAGTTGTATGGTAAGAAGTGTTGTACCACCATTTAGCTAGGGGTAACCATTGGGCCCACTAATTTTTCCTCTTAGATGAAAAAAACCTCAAATATGTTTCCAAACACTTTTTGACAACTTAAGTTTGGCCATCATTCTAGGGATGATAGGCGGTGTTGAGATGCAATTGGGTTTCCTGTAGCTGGGGAAATTCTTTCCAAAAATTGTTGGTGAAAGTGGGATCTCGATAAAAAATAATAGAATGAGGCATGCTATGAATTTTGAAGATATTATCCATGAAAAAATCAGCCACTGTGGATGTAGTGAAGGGATGTTGTAGAGCACAGAAATGAGAATATTTGGAAATATGATCAACCACCACCATCATGACTATCTTATTTCCAAATTTAGGTAGGCCCATAATGAAATCCATAGAAATATCTTGCCAAATCGAAGGGGGAATTGGAATGGGTTGGAGTGTGCCTGGGGATTTGACTATATCTCCTTTGTTGCATTTCCAAACTTAACATTCATCCACAAAAGTGTGGATGTCATGTTTCATACCATCCTAGGAAAAAAAAAACATTTGACCCTTTCATAGGTTTTGTTAAACCTTGAATTCCCAGTTGTAGGTGAAGAATGAAGCTCAGAAAGAATTGTGGATTTAAGTTGCGATTGGTTTCTTAAATAGAGATGGAATTTGTAGCGAAGCTCATTTTTGTGCCAAGAGTACCTTGGAGAAGCTGGAGAATTTTCTTACAATTGTTGGATGAGGTGAAATATTTTGGGATCTTGCAACCATTCCTGGAGAGCAGCTTGGAGTCAATCTGGTACAACAAAAGAGAGGGAAAAGAGGGACCTTTCTTCTTCCTATTTTTGGGAAAGAGATTCAACAACCACATTTTCTTTTTCCTTCTTGTAAATGATCTCATAATCGTAGCCAAATAGCTTGGTTACCCATTTTTGTTGCTCCAAGGAGGAAATTTTTTATTCCAGAAAATACTTGAGGCTCTATTGATAATTTTTAATCTGGAATCATTTCCCCAATAGATAAGGACGCCAAAGATCAATTGCATGTATAATAGCCAACATTTTATTTTCATATATTGATTGGCCCAAATGTATTTCTGAGAGTTGTTTGCTAGTGAAGGCCAAAGGCCTACCCTCTTGCATGAGGACTGCCCCAATTCCTTTTCCATAAGCATCACATTCCAAGACAAAGGTCTTGGTGAAGTCTAGAAGAGCCAGGACCACATCATGCACATAGCCACTTTCAAGGCATGGAAGGATTGACCAGTTGTTGGAGTCCAGTTGAGGGCATTCTTTTTAAGGAGAGTCCCTAGAGGTGCTGCAATTTTTCCATAATCCTTAACAAACTTGCGATAATAACCTGTTAAACCCATAAATCCACATTAGTTCTTAAGCATTTTAGGAGAAGGCCAGTCCTTCATAGCTTCAATTTTCTTAGGATCCACCCTTACACTATCCTTGCCAACAATATGACCCATGTACTCCACTTCTGAGGCTCCAAAGGCACATTTAGATTGTTTGAGGAAAATTTTGTGTTGAGAGAGGAGATGCAGAACTCAATCCACATGGGAAATATGGGTTGTCCACGTTTTACTATATATGAGAGTATCATCAAAGAAAACTAAGACAAAATGATGGAGAAAAGGGAGGAAGGCATGATTCATGAGGCTTTGGGAGGTTGATTGATCCGGATTATTTTCGGCACGAAATGAGAGCGGAGATATAACATAGAAATATTCAGAGATATTTCAAGAGAGACAACAATATAATAGAGATATATCGGAAATATAATAAGAGACATAGATATACAGTAATAAATGATTTCTATTAATGAAATAAATGTATAGAAACTGTAAAAATACAGAGTGAAAGACTCGCTAGAATGGTGGTGGCTTATCTCTGAGAAGAGATGTGACAGTTGTGCTCATTCACGAGAATATGATTACAATGAGGCTCTGAATGCATTTTTACATTAAAAAGGAATTCCCAAAACTCTAGACATCCAAAAACCTAACCCTAGGAGATGAAGTGCCAAAAGTCATGTGGGCCCCATTTGGGTAAGTTAGTGCATCAACTTCCCGGGGTCGTAACTTTTGCATACGATCTTCATTTTAGGTACATGATAGCCCATTGGAAAGGTATCAACGAGGAGATTAATTTTGGGGGATCAATCATGCCTTCAGATATGATTGAGAAGATTTATCCCAAAAAACATTTATTTAGGCCCTCAAAATGGCCCTGAAATTTAAAAACTGCTAAAAATAGTAAATTACCAAAATTGCCATAAAACTAGTTTGAGCCAGTTGGAAAAGGTGGGTGGACACTGATATCCAATTTGATCAATCCTCCCTCCTTAGGAATCAATGGTCTCCATTGCGTTGAGTGCCCAGAGGAGAGGGAAAAGCATTTGTTGAATATGCATCTTGATGAGTTGCTTGCCTTGTTGGAGAAGTTGCACTACTTAGCTTGTTGAAGGTTGTCACGAACATGTGGCTGGAAGGGTTGGACCTTTTTAGCCAGTCTCGATACATCAGATGCTTATGTGCAGAAAGAATCTTTCCACTTTGTTGCAACCTTTTCGACCTGCTTCTATTGGATAGAAGGTGCTTGGGGCGAGGTTGTAGTGGTTGCACTATCCTTTTGTTCCCCTTTTGAAGAGATCGTGAAGAAGCTGAATTTTGTAGTATGAGATACTACCTTGCGACACTGTTTAGGTGGAACAATAGTTGAAACTACCACTGGTATTCTGTAGAGATGACCCCCCAAAGTAACAATGACACTATGGGGTCGAGACTCATAAACAACATGGCGTCTCCACATATATGGTTGGCCCAAGATGACATCACAGACATACAGTGGGGAAAAATCACATAATACCTCATCCTTGAAGGGTTGGATGTCATATGATAATTGACACTGTTGTATGACATGGAGATCTCATCCTTGGTGAAGCCACCCGATGTTGTATGGTTGCAAATGTGGTGTTTTCGACAATCCCAACTGTTTGATGACCTCTGCTGAGATGAGGTTCTTCTGGCTTTCACTATCAACAATAAAATGTAACGGGGTCCCCTTCACCCACATATGTGAATGAAAAAGGCACTCCCCCTCTTCAAGATCTGTTTTTTCTTCTAGTTGAATTGTTGCAGTCATGACAATAGCAGTGGAGTTTATGTCAATGATCTGTCCTTTACCATTATTTTCAGAATCAAATTTTGAATCAGGGTTTGGCTCCTTGTCTTTGATCTCATCAACCAAATGATTGTTTTGAGCGACATTCATTAGTGTTGTTCCAGGGGATTTTGTAGAAATCGCACCATTTTCTAGTCTCCTTCTTTGTCTTCTCATGACCCTTTGTTTCTTGTGGATTGGACTAGTTTTTGGGAGACTATTTGTTAGGGTCGTCTTTGTCATACTTTGGTTGTTGTGGATTTGTAGACCCGAACTCTTGTTTTTTCTGGTGCTTAAATTTCTTCTCAATTTTAACAGCATATCGATAAGCAGCATTAAGTGATGAGATGTCCAAAAAATCCATTTCATTTTGGATGTATCTGTGTAGAGCCCCATGGTATTTCAGAACCAAATGTTGTTCAGAGTCTTTGATACCCAGTTTGGTGTGCAAGGTATGGAAGGTATTGGTGAACTCTGTAACTTCTTGGCCCCTCTCTTTCCGCAATGTGGTCCATCTCATGTACTGGTCCTCATAGTTTCCAATAGGGTAATACTATTCCTTTATCGCATCCACAAAAAAATACCAGGTGGGCTCAGCCCCATATATTCCAAACTCCTCTGTGGAACTTTGCTCCCATTAAGTTTCCAACCAATGTTTGACATGAGGAAGAGCTTTAAGGAGTGTGAAGGTGATCTTTTATCTGTCAAAAAAAATGTGAACAGAGAAATAACCTTCTAGCAGGTTTAACCATTTGTATAGGAATTCTACATCTATATGTCCTTCAAATATAGGAATATCAAAATTAACTTATAACTTGAAAGGCGAGGTGCCTCCAAAGTGGTCGCTTCATGAAGATTCATCTTCTTCTATAGGCAAGCGTTGAAGGATGTGGGAAAAATTCTCCATCATTTCGTCCATCTGTCGCATGAGAGCTTGCTCAAGCAACAGATTGATAGGATCATGTGCTCTATCATTTTTCTTTTCTTCCACCATTGAGGGTTTCTTGGGTGTGTAAGAGAGATTTTCCTCAAGAGATACAATATCGAGACCCAAATTTCTAAACTTGGACCTTGCCGGGGACATGCACTGAAAAAACAATCAAGAATAGCCTGCTCTAATACCACTGATCCAAATTATTTTCGGCATGAAATGAGAGCGAAGATATAACATAGAAATATTCAGAGATATTGCAAGAGAGACAACAATATAATAGAGATATATCGAATTAGAAATATTCCACGGATATACAATGCGATTTCTATTAATGAATAAATGCTTAAAAATATTCACAGATATACAATAATACACGATTTCTATTAATGAAATAAATGTACAGAGACTGTAAAAATACAGAGTGACAGACTCGCTAGAATGGTGGCGTCTTATCTCTGAGAAGAGATGTGATGACTGCACTCATTCGCAAGAAGATGATTACAATGAGGTTCTGAAGGAATTTTTACGATAGTAAGGAATGGAAAAAACCCTAGACATCCAAAAACCTAACCCTAGGAGATGAAGCGCCAAAATTCATGTGGGCCCCGTTTGGGTAAGTTAGTACATCAACTTCTCAGGGTCGTAACTTTTGCGTATGATCTTAGTTTTACACGCATGACAGCCCGTTGGAATGGTATCATCGAGGAGATTCATTTTGGGGGCTCAATAATGCCTTTGGATATCATTGACAAGCTCTATCCTGAAAAACCTTCATTTAGGCCCTCAAAAATGGCCCCACAAGTTATAAACTGCTAAAAATAGTAAATTACCAAAATTGCCAGAAAACTGTTTTGAGCTAGTTGGAAAAGGTGGGTGTCCACCGATATCCACCTGGATCATTGATGGATCATTAAAAAGGACAAAGGGCATGATCAATAACTCATAGATACCCTCATGAGTTCAAAAGGAAGTCTTGGGAATGTCTTCTTCTTTTATATAGATTTGGTAGTAGCCAGATCGAAGATAAAGTTTAGTAAAGTGTTGGGCACCACTCAATTCATCCAAAAGGTCATCAATGATAGGAATGGGAAACTTGTATTTGATGGTGATTTTATTGAGGGCATGGCATTTTGGACACATACTCCAAGTACCTTCTTTCTTGAGTACCATGACCAGAGGAGAAGAATAGGGATTGGTACTAGGATGGATAACACCCGCTTCAAGCAATTCTTACATGATTTTCTCAATTTCATTCTTCTGGGAAAAGGGATGATGATAAGGGTGAAAATTGGGAGGGATAATGTCAGGCATAAGTGGAATGGAATGGAATGATCATGAACAACACTGGAAGGGGGAAATCCTTGGGGATTGGAAAAAATATCTTGGTGTTTGGAGATGAGATATTGGAGGTCAGGATGCATAGAGGGTGTCTCAATTGCTTGAATAAATGGAGTTGGGTGATAATACATGAATGACCTTTTTTGAGAAGATTTTCCATGTGATGGGAACTGATGATCTCAGGGGAACCTATTGTGATGCCTTGGAAGCGATATTGTTGTCCCTCCTGTTGCAATTGCATGGTTAATTCCTTAAAATCCATGAGAATGGGGCCCAAAGTGCATAAACATTCAACACCTAGCACAATGTCACAACCTCCCATATCGATGGTAAACATATGAGATTTCAGGTGGTACTGCCCAATTTGAAGACATACAGTTTCAAAACTCCCACCACATTTCATGGAACCGCCATTAGTTATCGTGATTTGAAAATTATTGACAGCAAAAATATAGAAATTGATTTCCTGGGAAATGCGGTGGCGAATAAAATTATGGGTGATTCCATTGTCAACAAGGATGATGACTTTCCAATGCTTAATATAGCTAATGAGCTTGAGGGTTTGAGTAGCATAGAATCTTGTGAGGGCATGTAATGAAATCAATGGTTCAACTTCTGGTGGGTCAATAGGTAGAGTAGTAGCATCAGGAAGGGTTGGATCTTCAACAGGGGGAACTTCAACTTCCTCTTCAGGAACATCCTCTGAAATGGCCATAAAAATATTTTTCATCACAATTATAGCAAAGATCTTTGAGTTGAATTTCATCCATTTATGCCCGTGTTAACTTTTGGACCTTGAGAGGAGTGGCCTGAGGGACAGGTGGGTTGGGTTTACAGTGGGGAACAAAAGTGGGGTTTTTTCTCTAGGCCAAAACGACCTGTTGTGCCTCCTTGGAAATCTCAGTGGCTTCCAACCAAGTTGAGCAGGGAACCATGATGACCTAGGTAAAAATTTCATCCTTGACACCACTGATAAAGCATTCACTAAAGAAAGTTTTTTTCATGCCCTCCGTTCAGAAATCCAAGTGATAAAAGGAAGCAATAAAACATTCTATTGTGCCAGACAGTTTCATCTTGGTCAGATTTCCTAAATGGTGGGTGTCCATGTCAAGTAATCCATACAACTCAACAACAAATTGTGACTAAGAAACATACCCTTAGCATGCAGTGTGATGCCATTTCCACCATTTCCATATTTTTGGATCCAAATAGAGAATTCCATAACGAAGATTGGTTAACTCATCAGTGATACCATGTAGAGAGAAAAAATGTTCCATTTGAGTAACCTAGGCTTGTCGATCTGATGCATCAAATTTGTTGACCTCTACTCTGGGAAGATGGGGGTCACGAGGTAGGTAGTTGGAATGAGAGGGGAGAGGTTGATTGGAGTCAACACCTTCAGTATAGAGAAAGGGGTCAGAGGAGGATGTAGCTTGCAATTTGGTCATGAATTGGTGGAGCGTCGAATGGAATGTATTAATTTGGCCACCTAGTTGGTCTTTGAATTCACCAATGGTGCTATTGTTGGATTACTGAGAGGGGGGCTGAATCAATAATAGTGTAATTATAATCCTTTTTCTCCAAATAATCCAAGTGTTATATCAATGTAGAATTATTATCCAATAATGAGCAATAAGAAATGAACAATCACACACATACACAGTACACCAGTTTTTTACATGGAAACCCAAATCGTGAGAAAAGCACAGAATGTTTTATCTTATATGTCTTAAATAATTTCATTCATTGGAAGCACCAAATTCCTTTGTTTTCCGGATGCAACTGGAAGGAGGCTCCAACCCCCTAGTTTCTCAGGCTACAACCTGAGGGAAGCTCCAACTCCCCAATTCTCTGGCTACAACCCCCTATTTTATTCGACTACAACTAGAAGGTGGCTACAACCACCTGTCCTTGCCTCGTTCAACTGCCCTAAAGTAAAAGTAGAATGAATGGAACCACTGTCACACTATCACCATCAGATATACCATTGTAAACATGTACCAATAAACCTGAACCATGCATCAACCATGTATCAACCTGTAATCAACCTGTACCATAAACAAGTGCATCAACCATGAACCAACCTGTACCTCTACCTGTAATCAACCTGTACCATAAACAAGTGCATCAACCATGCACCAACCTATACCAAACAATTTGTAATCAACCTGTACCATAAACAAGTGCAACCAACCATGTACCAAGTATGTACCAATCATGTGTCAAGTACTCATCAATATGTACCAACATCGTCAACTATACACCTCATGTATGTGCCAACTCATCAACTACTTGTCTCAACCATGTACCCAACTTGTACCTCAACCAAAATCCCTCATCAATTTCAACATACAAATATGATTTGTAACTCTGTAATAGAACTGATGTATATGATCACATAACTGTAAACCTTCCTTAACTTTAAAAACAAGAGACTAACATTTTCCTCAAACGTTTCTTTAGTCTCACAAGACTAGTTTTGGATTAGTCAGCAACCCTAACTTGAAATAATAATAACTTTGCACCTATAATGAACAAATATTTGAAACTGATAAACAATGTTCTTCAACATTTTTAATGCAATTCCTCTAGGTGTCACTACTTGGAACCTCTAAGAAAAGGATTTATGGCAAAAATGGCACACCTTGTTGAATTTTGGCTTATCCTAGAGAGCGACCTTGTAGAGCGTGCCCCACACGGAATATTTGATGAAATGATCAGAAACTATTACATGGAATACTAAATACTATACTCTAACTAACACATTTTTTCTTACTTAATTTGGATATGTTATGAAGAAGTTATGACGTTTTTACCCGAAACACCTTAGAAAGCATCATCAAAAGAATTTATCCTTCCTTGAATTCTGGCCTTCTTTTCTTTACTTTCCTCAGAAATTCGGCTTTGATATCCTTTGGTTAACTCAGACACCTATAAGTTTTAAATATTCTCAATTTTTTCTTAAATTAGAGAGCCTTGCCTCTTATTTATACTCTCCAAGTAGCTTCCTTAAAAACATCTTCTAGGTCACTTTGCCCGCTTTCCTTATTTTAGGGTTAACCCACTTCTAATTTCTCCATTAAATTTATTATTGAATTAATTTATTTTGTAATTATTCACTTTGAATTATAGTGCACTCAATACTTCTTTATTATTTGCTGCTTTTAAAATCTCTTAAACCCTTTGACTACTTTGACTAGCTTTGGGGCTTCTGAATGTGTAGGGGTCCTCCAACTTCGTAGGCCATAACTTTCAAACCGTGAGGAGTTATGATGTTCCATACCAACATAAATGGAATGACATGCAATATCAATATAGAATAGTATTATTACGAAAAATGTAATAAAACTCATACCATTATCCATCAAACAAACTTAGGTTCATTATCCAACGGGTTCTCCAACTTCTCATGGCTTCATGTCTCTAACCATGAGGGGTTATGTGACGTTCACATACCACAGAAATGGCATGAAGAATATCCATCTAGGATAGTTTATTTGACAAATTATAGCGGCGTTCATCTCATTATTCACAAATAATCATGGGTTCTCTAACCATACTTCTAGGATAACAATCGCCAAAGCATCTTCCGTGAGGGATTTCACCATCAGGGACTACTTTGGGTTCATCCATTTCTGCTATTATCCAACCATGAAGAAAGACAATAGCAGAATTTATCTTTACATTAGAAAAAGAAACAGCAATCTTGGGTCCATTACCCAACTGTCGCAGACTCTTCAGGGTTGACATCAATGAGCAACCAATAGCAATCAACAATCTCCGCCTTTAGCATTGATGGCAGCTCTCTAATGAAATAATATCCTCATGCTGCATAGAACCATACCTCTATCCTCGCCTCATCCTGCATCTAATAAATATTCCCCATTTGTCATCAATGGCAGAGGTATATTTCCATCAGGGTTACTCCCAGTGAACTTTCCTCTTTATGTTGATTCCTCATGTAAATCTAAGACATATAGATAATCATTAAAAATCATTCATTTGGGTAGAAATAACTCCAAGTCTGCGAAGATATTCAAAGGATTCCCATGGAAGTGGTTGGTGTCTGCCACTTGTTCTTTGACCTTATCTCAACTATGATGTTCTTTTCTGCATTTTTTTCCCATAGAAAGTGATACTTTGATGGAATGTGCTTAGATCTTGGAGTGCATCACGAGGGTTTTTCTAGATAATGATGGCTTGTATTATCACAATAGATTGGATGGACTCATCATACTCAACTTTTATACCTATCAAAGTTTGTTTCATCCAAAAAAAAACCTGTGTACAACATGATGTTGTTGCAATATATACGCCTCATCTATAGATAAATATATTGATGATTTTTTCTTACTTATCCATGATACTAAACCTCACCCAAATAGGCAGCTACTCCACTTGGAAGCTTAGGTCAGGTCATCAATACAAACTTCCCAATATGCATTTGTGAGCAATAAGTGATAGATCCTTTCCTTTTGGATAATATAATCCAAACTCTTATGTTCCCTTTGAGATATCTAAAAATACTCTTCACTTCTAACATATGTGACTCCTTTGGTTCTTCTTGAAATCATGCCACTTGTCCAATAGCGTACATCATTGTGGATGTTGTCACATATATAGTAGGCTTCCAATCAGTGACTTGTGTTAGCCGGTACGTAGACTTTGAATCATCATCTTTGCTCAACTTTTATTTGGTTTGCATAGGATAAGTGGTTTGCAATCTTCCATTAGAACCTCTTTAGCATTTTCCCTGATACTCTTGCTTTGAAATAAATATTCATGGTTGCTTTTGGCCGTGTCGAGGTCCCAAAGGAAGGATAGTTCTCCATGTATTGACATTCAAATTCATTATGCATATCTTTACATTACAGCTTAAAGCTGGCTGTCGTCACTACCAAAAATAATATCATCAACATAAACTTCAATTAATAAAAATATTACCTTCACTTACCTTGATGTGGAGGTTGGGCCAATGCAGCTTCCTTTTCTGAATCCCGCCTATTGTAGATATTTATTCGATCTAGAGTACCATGCTCTAGGAGCTGTTTTAGACCATCTAGTCGCCTTCTTTAATTTACACATGTCTTTGTTCTCTATGGCGAAATCCTTCACGGTTTGTTCAATGTGAACTTATTCTTCAAGTTCCCCATTTAAGAAAGTTGATTTTACATCCTCGATCTACTTTAACATTTTTAGACATGTAAGCTAAAAGCAAATGAGATTGATTCCGACCGAGCTGAGGCAAATGTCTCTTCAAAGTCGATTCACTCCAATCCGTGCATATCCTTTACATACCAATCTATCTTTGTTCTTTGTAACTTGTCCATCTTCATTTAATTTATTCCTAAAACCATTTTATTAATGTGAATCACATTATTATTCTTTGGTTTTGGAACTAGTTCCCAAGTGTTATTTTCTCTATTTGATCCAATTATTCATTCATGGCCTTATTCAAGAATTCATCCTTGTTGACCTATTCAAAGCAGTTTGATCAATTGTGAATCTGAGTTAACTGGTGTTCCGTTACGGTGAACGGTTTTTTCTTCTGGTCTCAACTCTTGCATTTTGTTTCCAATAATCTAATACGAAGGATGATTATTCTATATAGTTTCTAGGTTTCTTTGGAATGCTTGTTGAACTTGCTCTTAAATTTCACGTCAATTTCATATTCCTCTTCTGCTTCATCTTCTTCTTCTTGAAGGTGTTCCATTAATTTCTTTCTCCTTCCTTTGATTAAGTGCTCTGTTTCATCGTTGATTACAATGATGCTTTCCATAACTTTATTCAATATTAGATTATGTACTTGTATGCTCACCTTAATAGCAGGTAACCAACAAGTACTCATTTATCCTACGAGTAGTCCAACTTTCCCATTCTTCCATATTCTCTTTTGATGTAACATTTGCTTCCAAAAACTCTGAAATTCTTCAAATTTCTTTGGTCTTCATTTCCATGGCTAGAGTAGGGGTTTTTATCGGTGTTTTTTCTGAGCATTACTCGTTTTTGAATGTGAGCGTTGTATGCACTTCACGTGTCCAAAATATATCTACCAATTTGGAATCCATTAACGTTATTCGAGCCATTTCCTATGTGTTGTCTGTTCTTTCTTTCAACATCTCCTTTCTATTGAGGTGTCCTAGCAATGCAAAATTTCCTTTGTCCATATTCTTTATGATAGTCTATAATTCCTTTAAAGTGAACTCTCCTCCAGTATTAGATCTCAAGCATTTGATTCTTGAATTCATCATTTTCAACCATTTCCTTGTAGATCTTGAAGTTTCAAATCTTAAAACTTGTTCTGAAAAATGCGATCGTCTTGTGTATTCATCAACTAATAACATAAAGTATCTCTCACTGTTTAAACCCTTTGTTGTAGTTGGTCAACTAGATCAGTATGCTGTTCAATGGTCTTGTTGTTGAATATTCCTTTGATTTGAACGGTCTTTGTTTGATTTCCTTGTTGACAATGCTTTATAAAGTGTTGGTTGGTTTTATTGATGCGGAGCATTTCTCTTACTTCTTCTCTTTTGCTTTATCAATGAATATAATGTGCCATAGCTAACATTCATCTTCCTTTCCTAGGCAACACTTCATTTCCAATTTCACTTAACATATATGTTTCTTGAAGATCTTAACAGTTGTACCGACCAATTCCCTAAACCTTCTCTTCTTATCTCACTTTTTTGTGAATCAAAAGTAACTATGACCTTGGTCACACATTTGACTCACTTAGGAATTATGTTTCATGTCTTCTACTGGTAGAACATTTGTTCTTTTTTATTCTTGTTTCCAATTCGGACTATGCCTTCTCCAATAATGTTGGTTGAATTATCATTTTTGAGAGGCTGATCCATTTCTTTCCTTTTGCAAAGTAATAAATTTGTCTCTATCACATGTCGTGTGTTTTGAACACCCACAATCAAAATACCAACCATGTTTCTTCTGCCACTGTAGGCGACTATGGTACTCATTGCTATATTGATCTTGCTTTCTTATCCATGTTGTTTTGTGAGGTTCTTGTATGCGTGATATTGTTGATACGTTGAGGTTCTTTAGGAGGAATGCCATTATGCAATCTTTGTCCACATGAAGTGTTACACTTGTAGCATTACTTTAGTGCTCAAAGATTCAACCTGTTGTAACTTATTCTTTATTTTCACTAGGTCTTCTTGAGTAACCCTTTGTGTATGACTCTCAAAAATTTTATTGTTCTATTTTTAGCTCTGTAATTCACAACTTATGTCCAAAATTTTACATGCATAACATAAACCAAAAATATAGTTTGATACACAGGAGTTGAATATCTTAAGAAAGAAGGATTGCTCTTATGAATCCTTCTTCTTATTAAGGCCTATCTATCTATTCTTGATTCTGAAATATGAATCTTATAGGTGGAGGAGTGTCCATGTCATATTCCTTGTACATATTCTATCCCCTTTGATTTCTTACGCAGTTTTTTGGATTTGTTTCTTGCTTTGTTGTTTTAGACCTTGATCCCTTTTAAATGCGATTGTATCAAGTCCATACTTGTCCAAGATGAGATTTTTTTGGCTGACACGATGTCCTCCGAGAACTTTTGAGCTATTCTAAATATTTTCTTTTGAATATCCTTTCTTAGTGTGACAATCTTTGCTTTCCAAGTTTCAATGATCTTGTCTTTATTCTAGTTGTTCTTTGAGTGCTTCTTCAATTCTTTTTTTTTATTCTAGTTGTTCTTTGAGTGCTTCTTCAATTCTTTTATCTTCTTCTATTTGAACCTTCAATCTTGTGATCATTTGTTCTAGTTCTCGAGTGTTCTTTTTCTTGTCTAGTTCTACTTGTAGTTTCTTGTTTTTATTGTTTTCTCTTCTTATAACTTCTATGGCACACATTAATTCTTCTCGATATTCAACTTCTACCTCTTCAATTTTGTCTTCAACTTCTTCATATCCTTCTTTGACTTCTTCAGAGTCTTCTTTGTCAGAATCTTTTACTACCATGAATAGAACTCTTCTTGTGTCACTGTCATTGATTTCATCTTCATATGATGATGAGATATCTTCTTTGATGCATAAGCTTTTCTTGAAATCTTTCTTTGTAGTTTTTTTTCCTTTATATGTGTGTTTTCCTTTTGAGTAACCTTAATCATTTCTCTTTTTCTTATGAGGACATTTGTTAGAAAAGTGACCAATACCATCACAATTAAAACAAATTAAAGGAAGCTTACCTATATACCTAACATTGGTTCCCTTGTTCAGTCTTTTGACGAAGTTGGCCACTTCTTCATCATCTTCCGAGATGTCGCTACTGCTGCTATATTCTTCTTCTTCCTTTTTATTTTTCTTTGATCTTTTGGATGCTTTGAAGGATACTTCTTTTACATCTGGATTTTCCTATTCAGTTCTCATTTCATATGCTATGAAGATTCCACGCATTTTGTCCATGTTTATTGATTTCAGACCTGATCTTTCTTCTAGTGTTGATATCTTAGGGTTGAATCTCATAGGAAGAGATCTTAGTACCTTTTGAACAATTACAGATTGTTCGATTTCTTCTCCCAATCCTATGATTGCATTCACTGTTTCATCAACTCTTAAGAAGTAGGCTGCAATATTCTCATCTTCCTTCATTTTTAGTTGTTCGAACTAACCTCTGTAAGTTTGAAGTTTTGTTGCTTTGACTTTTGTATCTCCTTCATAAATATTTCAAAGCTTGTCCCAAATATTTTTGGTGGATTTACAATGTGCAACTTTGGTGAATATTGTTTCACTGAGACCATTCAAAAGTAAACTTGTAGCTTTGGCATTATTCTAACCAAGTTTCACTTCTTTTTTATTTTTTGGTGGAACTACTGGTACTATGTATCCATCTACAATTGATTTCCAAATTTCAAACCCCTGTGCTTGTATATAAGTCTTTGTCCTTATGCTCTAAAAATCATACTTTTGTCCATCAAAGTGTGGTATTCCATTTTTATATGAGTTGGTACTCTCCATGATCTACGTCAACCTGTAATCAACTTGTACCATAAACATGTTCATCAACCATGCACCAACCTATACCTCAACCTATAATCAACTTGTACCATAAATAAGTGCATCAACCACGCACCAACATGTACCAAATAATCTGTAATCAACATGTACCATAAAAAAGTGCAACCAATCATGTACCAAGTATGTACCAATCATGTGTCAAGTACTCATCAACTATGACTCATAAATACATACTAACATCATCAACTATACACCTCATGTATGTGCCAACTCATCAACTACTTGTCTCAACCATGTACCCAACTTGTACCTCAACCAAAAACCCTCATCAATTTCATCATCCAAATATGATTTGTAAATTTGTAATAGACCTGGTGTATATGATCACATACCTACAAACCTTCCTTAACTTTAACAACAAGAGACTAGCATTTTCATCAAACATTTTTTTAGTCTCACAAGACTAGTTTTGGATTAGTCAACAACCCTAACTTGAAATAATCATAACTTTGTACCTGTAATGAACAACGATCAGAAACTGATAAAAATGTTCTTCAGTGTGTTTTATGAAATTCCTCCAGGTGTCACTACTTGGAACCTCTCAGAAAAGGATTTATGGCAAAAATGGCATGCCTTGCTGAATTCTAGCTTATTCTAGAGAGCGACATTGTAGAGCATGCCTTGCACAGAATATTTGTTGAATTGATCTGAAAATGTTACACAGCATACTAAAGACTTTAATCTAACCAACACATTTGGTCTTACTTAATTTGGATCTGTTATAAATAATTTATGATGTTTTTACCCGAAACACCTTAGAAAGCATCATCAAAAGAATTTATCCTTCCTTGAATTTTGGCCTTCTTTTCTTCACTTTCCTCAGAAATTTGGCTTAGATATCCTTTGGTTACCTTAGAAACCTATAGGTATTCAATATGCTCAAGTGTTTCTTAAATGAGAGATCCTTGCCTCTTATTTATACTCTCCAAGTAACTTCCTTAAAAACATCTTCTAGGTCACTTTGCCCACTTTCCTTATTTTAGGGTTAACCCACTTCTAATTTCTCCATTAAAATTATTATTGAATTAATTTATTTTGTATTCACTTTGAATTATAATACACTCATCACTTCACTTTATTATTTACCTTTTAAAATATCTTAAACCACTTTGACTACTTTGACCCTCTGGGGCTTCTAGATGACATATGAGGGTCCTCCAACTTCGTAAGGCCATAACTCTCAAACCATGAGGATTTATGTGACGTTCCACATACCAACAGAAATGGAAAGAAATGTAATATCCATATAGAATAGTATTACTTGAAAATATATCAAAACTCATACCGTTATCCATCAAACAAACTTGGGTC
>SNQJ01S0024503.1:74473-86637 GCA_010110895.2 Picea sitchensis | reverse complement strand
GGGTTGACTTCGTCATGTACTAGAGCTTCTTCATTTTGTTCTAGTAGTCTATACAGATTTCCTTCATGACTTCCAATAACCCTAACATCCTCTATGTTGGAATTCTTATTCCATGATAACACCTTTCCATCCAAGAAGGCTATTATGTTTCCTTTGTCTTCTAAACATGATATTGATACAAGATTCTTTTCTAAACTAGGTACATATAAAACATTGCTTAAGTGAACATGATTACCTGATTCCAATTTGACGAAGGCTTGTCCAAATCCTTCGACGGGGTAAGTACTTTTGTCTCCAAGCTCCACTTTGTACAATGTCTTTCTCTCATTTAGATTTGAGATTCTGGCTTGATCTCCCATCATGTGTTTGGAAGCTCCACTATCGATTATCCACATGTCATCTTCAATCGTCCCAGTAAGTTTTGAGTAGTGTAAAAGACTTATTGTTTCACACATATCTTTGGTTGACTGGTAACTGGTCATGCCTTGATCCAAAAATTCAACTTCGTCATTTCTATCTTCTAAGAAATCCAAGAGGTGCGTTGAGTTAGGGCACATCTGAATATCTTCTTCTTGAGCGAGATTCTCCATCATAAGGTGTCGGATCAGAGATTTAGGGTTTCTGCAATTGCTTCTGCTAGTAACCCTAGCTACAGTGTTTTGGAAGCTTCTCCTGCTAGTAACCCTAGCGGTAGTTCCTCAGTGAGCTCAATATCTAGCGGCTATGTTTCCTTCCAACATTTTAGGCTGAATGAAGGGGGTGTGGACCCATAACCTGTTAGAATATAGAAGATTGTGCTCGTTTTACCATTGACAATACCCTCATCACCCAACCATAGGCCGAAGCCACCCTCCGAGCACCTTGACCTTGACAGGGAAGAGAATCCTGGTAGCAATCCAATAGCTAAGAGAGGCTAATGCACCATGCAAGAATAGAAACCAAGATGATCAGATAATCCCACCCTGAGGCTAGCACACACCTTCCCAGAAACTTGCGCACAAGCTGCTACTACACCTGCGGAGATCCAGTTCTCTCTGCAACTACTGAGATGTGAATAATGAGAACTGGCGCCCTGTATTTATAGTAGTCTGGGCAGTCTTATTGGGGCCGACTTCTCCTTTTGGGTACTAAGAAATTCATTTTAAATATATTTTTGCAGCTGACAACTTGTCTAGGGTTTCTTTCATTTCTTTGCTTCCTTTCGGAGTATTCTAATCTTGTCATAGGTCATAATAGAGGTTCATACCTCTCGAAGCTACCATAATATTAATAGATTGTGAGGTCCTCAACTAGCACAACTTTTAAGACTATCGTCGAGTTCCGCAATTGGAAACCACTCATTGGTAGTGGAACTGATACCAACCATAGATCTATTGTTGAGTGACCATCAATGGTCGATGTGAATTATGGAACCACAACTTGCAAGTGGTTTAATTCATCACCTAAGCTTCACAATTGAAGTTGTGCTATTGTTGGTGAGTCAACCACAATCGTCGATATTTTAATCTATAAGATCTGACAATCTAGACTAATTGCGGGATTGGAAATAACACATTGTTTAATTTTCCTTTTGCTCTCCACAATTTATCCATGTCGTTTATCAGGTGCTTGTGTATCCAACAGTCACGACTTATTCTAATCCTTTTGTGGTTCAACCATAGTCATCGATCTTTGAGTCGATGAGATCTGACGATCTAGAATAATTGCGGGATTGGAAATAACATATATTTTAATTCTGTCTTCGTGTTCTGCAATCAATCCTTGTCGTTGATCTGGTGCTTACGTATTCAATGGTACTGACTTGATCTGATCACGTTTTTGCGCTATGTTTTCTCTTCTGAGCTTCGATCTTCATTCGCTAACCCTCCTGAGTTTAATGTGCATCATCGACTGTTGACATCAATGACAGTGTGTCCAACACATGATTGGGGACAGATTGTTTTTAAATTAATATTGTTTATTATTTTTAATCTATTTTTGTCTTTGCATATATCAAAATCCTAGAATACATACCTTTCTTATTTTTGCTATAACGTTTTGTTGGCTTAACCATTTCTAGAATGAGTTATATGTGGCACTAGAAGAGGCTCATACCCACAATCTAAAAAAAAATTGTTTTGATCATGTTAAGACTCTCTTAGCCTACAAACGTTGTAATTTCATGCATATGTTAGCTTTGATAATTTTAAAAATACATAAAATTAATATTAAAATTTCCAAAAAATACACCGCACAACAAAAACTGGTTCTTTACAAGTATACAAGTTTTTGGAAACKKGTTCTTTACAAGTATACAAGTTTTTGGAAAGAAATTCCCCTGCACGAACAAAAACATATACCTTATATTTTGTTGGAAAAATAAGATRCTATTGTTTGAAAAAATGAAGTTTGAAAAAATCAAATTTGACATAGTTATTCACAATTTCTAAGAATAAAAGTTGTTCGAAAAGCTAATTCAATTTCATATGTTTCATATTCTTACACCATATTCAAATTCATCTTAAAAGTTCCTTGAATAATCCCTCCAAATTAACATAATGTTGTTTTTTCACATTAGCTTCATTAGCTTCATGAGAGACCATCATTAACTTGCACACACCCACTAATAATTATTTGATTTAATAATATCAATAATATCACAAAGTGTTATACAACTCAACATGGGAAAGGATGTCATATATAGTTTTGGTTTTTATCCAACAATCAACAATCAATGGCCAGATTTCTGTTTTAAGTTTTAGTTTTTATCCAAGAATCGTTGGCCAGATTTCGGACAAATATTGTCAGAAACTATCCCATAAATAACCAAAACTAGATCGTTTAGCCTATTACTACATATTTGTTATAGATTCTGGATCTTTCTTTGCCCTGTCAGGTTGTACACAGCATACATATATATATATATATATATATATATATTATCCATCTATCGAGTATTTTTGAAAAATCAAAACCGCGTATAAACTTTTTCTCCACTTTTTTCATCATAGGAGGATTTGTATGTCACACAGATTTGTTGCTTATAGATTGATTTGCATCTCATTCCCTTATACGTTCTTTCTTTAATACTATGTTTCTGTGTATTTTGGTAAAAACTTTCTAAAATACTGTCAAAATCATAAAATGAACAATTGGACCGAGGTTTTCAAATTCCAACCCTAGATAGTTCCGCGTTCTTCCATGTGCAAAACCTTTATGGTAGCTTACCCTAACTGTGATAGGGTGTCACTGAGAACATTCGCATTCGATATCGCACAAACTGTGATGGTGCAATTCAGTCTGATGGTGTTGTCCTCGCGTATTTTTGCCGCTGGATTGTGCACTTAAACATTTTTTCTGCGATGATATAACTGTGGTGCAAACTCAATATGTCAAATGGCCTCTATCTTTTATTGTAGGTGTAGTACATTTAGGTCTTGTTCATCTAATAGAAGAATGGTTACAATAATATAAGGTCTTAGGTTAAAGATTTTACGAAGTCATATTTGTTTGAAATCTGGAAAGAAATTGTTAGATTCATAAATTTAAGTGATTATTTCTGTAAAATTAAAGTTTCTTGAAAGTTTTTCGACATGCCGAATCCATTTCTACATTCATAAATAAATTCTGAACAATAAAAAAATAGTAATTCCTATCAATTTATTTGACAGTATTCCAGAAAAAAACCATTTCATAATTTCATATAACAACTAGCCAACACCTAATAGAAGCTCAGATGGATTTGGTAGTCATGTTGGAATATGATTGTATTTGCTAAACACTTCTAACACATAGAATTATGAATCTATTATATCAAGCAAAATCACTTTATTTGACTAATAGCAGCATTCAAATCTCCAGGATTGCTGCAGCTAAGACTAGGCATCCACAGCCATTCCCACCATCACAGTTAACTTCAATCAACTGGCCGGTTGAATCGTTAAACATATAACCCCTCCACACGTTATCCTCACCCTCTTTCACGAAAAGCTCGGACCACTGTCTAGCCCAACTAAAGAAGGGAATATGTTGCGGAAAAGCAGCTACAGCAGTCCAAAGGTTTTTCTCACCATCATACTTCATCACCTGTTGTTGTAGTACACTGAAAGCGTACAACTCGCGAGAAGAAGCCGCACAATTTCTCCATCGATCTGCCCTCATCTTCAATCTCCACGTTCCCGTATTCGGATCGAAAACTTCTGTTCTTCCATGGAATTCGCCTCCTCTTAACAGTAACACCACGAATTTACCTTCCATGAAAACACCTTGGCATCCCTCGCCGTGCTTTTGGATCATACGAGGCAGAATTTCCCACTTGTCTTCCTCCGCGTTATAAACTTCTGCAGCCGCCAGAGGTTTGTAATGCTCATTGATCCCGCCAGCGACATAGACAAGTCCGGTGGAAGAATCGACAGAGCAGGCAAAGAAGGATCGAGGTGTAGGCATGTCAGATCTGCGGCTCCACCTGGCAGACTCAAAGTCGTAAGTGTATATCCTCTTCATCATACTCGCATTGTACGCGTACCCGCCCATGAGAACCAGCTTCCGATTCACAGCAACGCACTGACAACCTGGTAGTATTCCAACAAAGTCGGGATCATCGATGGGATATAGCTTTTCCCGGGTGCCCTTCACAGGATCATATACGTTTACTACATACTCACCCCGATCACTCTGAATCAAACATAGGAGCTGCTGGCTCTTCCCAGATATTTTTCTGTCCGCATAGAACTTAGGGCTACTCACCATAGCCTCCCAGCTTCTGCACGCAGATTTCAGGTTATTGTGTGATGTATAAGACACTCTTAGCAAGCACTCACGAACGAGATCGTCTGGAAGAACCTCCATGACAGCACTTCAAACACACCTCCTGGTAAAGTTTAACCCAAACTTTACACAGACATAAAGCTGCACTCGTGAAACTCAACGAAGCTCACTGAAAGTTTACATGAAGCTTTACACAGACATAAAGCTGCAATCATGAAACTGAACGAAGCTGAGTGAAAATATGTAAGTGGAGTTCAAATATATAATGTGTATACTTGAGCCATTGCCCGAGGTAACCTAATTTCAACCCGACTAGAAAGCCATTACCCGAGGTAACCTAATTTCAACCTGAAGAGAAAGGAAGTTTGTTATGCCCCATTACCGAAGAAAAAGGAAGTTTATTGTTATTATTGTATATGAGACCCCCTTGTTTGTAAAACAAGGGTCTTTTTTTAATTGGTTATTTGAATATTTAAAATTATATATAAAAAAAATTATTTAAATACTTTAACTATATAAATTACATGGAATAATTTATTTATTTCTAATATGAAATGGAGTAATTTATTTATTTTGAACATAGAATCATCTTAAGAGTTCGTAGAACTCATTTCTACGTCATAACTAAGTTCCCATCTTTACATGTTCTTTCTATCAACATACATAAAAACAAAAATATATTTACAATACAAAAACCATCAAAGTATCTTTAGAGGTGAAACTCCATCGCCTTTGTCTCTTCTCCTTCAATATATTCATACTGTCTAAAAGCTCTCGTGAGTAAAGCGAGGGCTTCTTTGGATAGTTCATTGGTGGTCTTGACATTCAACTCACAAAGGATGTGGTCAAAAGACAATCATTCAAAGGAATGGAAAGTCAATTTAATATCTCTCATGACTGGGGACAATATAATATCATAAACCGCATTCTTCTATCTTTCCCTGTCAATGACAAGCTTGGAGTCTCTTATAACTCAGAGCTTCCTTATATCCTTTTTCTTTGTTTCTTCAAGTAGTGTCCACAAAGCAATGAACTCTGCTTCATTTTTTGAGCCTGTTCCGAGAGCAAACCTGATAAAAAAAATAATGGTTATGGTGCATGAGTGGTATCATGTTATTGATATTCAATTAGGATCCAAACACTAAGTATGTAATTTCACCTAAAAACAACAAACCCTAATAGTTAGGGTTTGATATTGCTTCTAAGGTTTGTCATCTACTCTTTGACAATAAATGATTATAATAGATTTGTCAGTATAACTTGATAAACCTAGGGCAGTTTAAGACTCTCCCATGAAACATTTAACAATGATAGCATATTGGCTTACCTCGCATAAAAAGTTATCCAGTCGCACACCCACTTGCATCTATCTCCACTTCAAAGGGCTTCTGCAAGTTAGGAAATGCAAGAATTGGTGCTTGACTCATCTTTCATTTTAGGTCGTTGAAATATTTCTATTGATTCTTTCTTCGCCAGAAACTCTGACTGCTTGTTGTTATGGCATGGAGTGGTGCAACTACCACTAAAAAATATGCTACCAAATTCCATAGGTATTGTGTTTCCACAACAAAGCTCCTAACTTCAATGACATTAGTAGGAATTTGTCATCTTACAAGGGCCTCCATCTTCGCAGGATCTATATTCAATTCCCCTCCACCAATCACATACCCCAAATACACTAATGACTACTGAGAAAAATCACATTTCTTAAGGTTATCCCGCAAATGGTGGCTTTTCAAAGTTTCTACCGCATGTTTAAGATGTGATATGTGTTCCTCCCAGGTAGAGCTATAAACCAATATATCATCCAAATGCATTATAACAAATGAATTTAACTATGGGCATAATACATCATTCATCAATCTAATAAATGTGATGGGTGCATTACATAAACCAAATGGCATGAAAAACCATTCATAAAAACATTGCCTTGTCTTGAAGGTGATCTTCCACGTTTCTTCTTCTTTGATGCATACCTAGTGGTATCTAGATTTGAGATCCAACTTGGTGATGTACTTAGCATGTTGCAACTAGTCTAAAAATCATCGATCCTTGGCAGAGTGTATCAATTCTTGAGTGTAATCTTGTTAAAATCTCTATAGTTGATACACATTTTCCAAGTCTCTTCAATCTTGGGTATTATAATGATAGGTGACCCACAAGGTGAGGTTCTTTGTTTAATTACTCCCTGCTCTAATAGCTTTTGCAACTGTTTCTTCACTTCATCTACTTCCTGAACATACCATCTATACAACCCAATATTTAATAATGGGGATTCAAGAAACAATTGTATCTCATGCTCCACTTCCCTCTTATGTGGCATGCCTTTAGTTTCATGGAACACTCCACTGTATTCCTGCAACAACTCCTCCAACTTTTCTTTATGCCTTTTAGCGCACCCCTCTAGGGATGCCTTTACTCTTACTGATTCATCACTCGGTTGATTCTCTTGTAAGAAAAGAAAGGAATATTTTTTACTTGAACTAATAAAAAAATTGGCTTGGTTGGAACTCACCAATGAGATCTTCTATTTACCTTTATGTGTATTAATGATGAAATACTTCCCATCCTTGATCAAGAAGTACTAGTTTTCTCTCTGCATGAATATCACATCCCTCATATACATGTAAGGGATTCCTAAAACTACACCATACATGTCAAGGGATATTAAATCTAACTCCACTTCATCAATAAAATATGCACTTGCAACAAATTTTGTCTTACATTATTTCATGACCTTGATATATGCATTCTTGTTTACCGACCCGAATGGATGTGATCTAGGATGATCATGAACCTCCAACCCAAGCTTGGTATTCTTGACCTAGATCTTGATATGGAAGAGTTTTTTCATCTCCTTATCTTCCTTGTGCTGAAGGCTACTGAAACTCACCTCTTTCTAGACTGAAGTGCGGGAAATATTCTCATCCACATTTTAGCTACTCTCTACCTGATCTTTTGAATTGATGAATAGAAGATTCTTCTTCTTGAAATCCTTCTTATGGTTCTTAGGGTTTAGCTCCAAATGTGGTTACCAACACTTTTCCTTAGTGTGACCATCGATATTGCAGTGGTTAATTGGATCCTTGCACTAATTTGTAGTGCTTTTCATCTTCTTTTCTTTCCCTTTCCACTTCTTCTTTCCCTCCTTGGAAACATCTTGGTGCTCTTTATGTCTGGAACCACTTGACTATCCTTTATTTTGGACTATATTTTCCAATATTGTTCTTGCACACCATCCTCATCAACTATATTGGGATTGAAAAGCATCACTTGCTTCCGTATATGCATATGTAGACCCCCCATATACTTGAGTATATCTAGGTTCCTAGGTGAGATATCCAACATGATAGTCATCTTTTTGAATTCGATGGTGTACTCTTGCACACTCTACCCTTTCCTTTTCCTGAAGTAGTGCCAACGGATCCATTGGTCCTCTACATACCCAATAGGATAGAAATGGGACTTAATGAGGGTTTTGAAATTCTCCCATTTAGTTACTAGTGGATCATCATCCATCCTAAGTGTCTCAATATGGATTTCCCACCAGGTTAATGCATGGCCCTCTAATTTCAATCAAGAAAATGAAATATTCTTCTCCTCGTCTATATTGTGAACACTAAAATAGACCTCTAATTATTGCAACCAATGATTCAACTTTAATGCATCAATCTCACCCTGGTATGGCTTGATATCCACTTTTTCTTCCATTTTGAATCAGGACTACGAAGGGGTATTGGAACTCAAAATTGGTTTCTCTTTCCTTTACTCCTTTTTTTGGGTCTTCATTATGTTATAATTCGCCTCTGATCCAATATCTAATTTATATCCTCTAACCTCCCTAAATGGTCTAATAATACTTTCTAGAGCTACTATGAGGAGGGACATATTGTAAGAGATGTCTGTGACTTACTCTTCTATTCTCACAGATCTCACTTTTGTTGGATCTCAATGATTGTTGTGAATAGACTAATATATCGTGGCTAAGGTTTTGTGAATTGTTTTTTAAGCTAGTTCCTATATCCTGTAACTTTCCATATATATCCCAAATAAAACTGCTATGATACCAATATGATCTATAAGTTGTCGTGGATATTCCACTAGAACAGTTTGTCAAAACAAATATTGAACTATTATGAAATCTTATATTTTTGCAGTATGTTTCCTTAGATCTCAGATTAGTTAATTCACTAGACAAACATTTTCCATTCTTTCTACCCCTATGTATACAATTTCTATATTCTATAGAACATTCTAGAGGAATAAATTTCGAGAGGAGAAACCTTCTAGTAAGTCTTCTTACATTAGACATGTTCACATTATTACATAAGCCTTATTTACTAATGTTGGTCTTTTTTACATAGAAAAACATATTATTCTATCTACTTGACGGGTTATGGAGGTTAAGACCCTAAGATGCCCTCCCCCTTGAAAAAAAATGCAATTTCCTTAAGGATTGATATCGGGGAATTGTTGAATAATGGCTGTCAACTCCCATGTGGAATCCTCGGGTTGTGTATCCTTCCACTGTACTAAAAATTCCTTTATTGTTTGTTGATGGAGACAATGTTACTGTTGGTCGAGTGAGCCTAATTATTATTATTATTATTATGGTATATGAGACCCCCTTGTTTGTGGGACAATGGTGCTACGGAGGTGTGCATGCCCTACCCCCTTTGGATTTTATTTAAATTACTTAAAATTATATATAACAATATTATTTAAATAATTTAACTATATCAAATGGCATGGAGTAATTTATTTATTTTGAACATGGCTCCCCTCCACTACATACGGAAAATAAAATTTTATTTAAATTACTTAAAATAGTATTTAAAAAAAAATATTTGACATGCTTCATGATCTATCAAAATAGAAGCATCCTAAGAGTTCAGAGATCCCATATCTATGTGCTTTCCTATAATGAAGTTCCCATATTTACATGTCCTTTCTATCAACATACATAAAAAAAACATTTACAATACAAAAACCATCATGAAAGTATCTTTAGAGGTGCAACTCCATCACCTCTATCTCTTGTGAAACTCCATCCCCTCTATCTCTTCTCCTTCAATATATACATAGTGTATGAAAGTTCTTGTCGGTAGAGTGAGGGATTCTTTGGATAGTTCATCGGTATTGACATTTTTCTATAAGTTTAATAAAGTGCCTTATTTAATTTTATTAATAAATACATGTACCAATAACCCAATTTATATTTTAAGATGTTTTTTTTATTTCTTTAACAATAATTTTAAGATGTTTGTTTTAAATTTAGTTTAGCTATCATTTTTAAAATAACCATAATTTAGTTTAGTTTAGGGTATTATTATTATTGTTGTTGTTGTATTTGAGACCCCCTTGTTTGTGGGACAAGGGATCCCCTCTGATCAACTATTTGAGTGTTAGGGAGGTGTGCATTCCCTACCCCTTCTAATTATCTATTTGAGGCATGCATGCCCTACCCCTTCTAATCAATGATTTGAGATGTGCATAAATTACTTAAAATTATATATTTAAATATATATATTTAAATAATTTAACTATATCAAATTGCATGGAGTAATTTATTTATTTTGAACATCCCTCCCCTCCACTACATATGGAAAACAATATTTTATTTAAATTACTTAAAAATTAGTTATAAAAAAATTATTTAAATAATTTCACTATTTCAAATGGTATGGAGTAATTTATTTATTTTGATCACTCCCCTCCACTACATATGGAAAACAACATTTTATTTAAATTACTTAAAATTGTATATATATAAATTATTTAAATAATTTAACTATATCAAATGGCATGGAGAAATTTATTTATTTTGAACATCTCTCCCCTCCACTACATATGGAAAATAATATTTTATTTAAATTACTTAAAATAGTACTTAAAAAAATTATTTGACCCTCTTCGTGATCTAACAAAATAGAAGTGTCCTAAGAGTTCACAGAACCCACCAAATGGTGGAGTTAAATATGCTTGGTAGACCTGCATATAGAGTGAGGGATTCTTTGGATAGTTCACCAGTCTTGGAATTTAGCTCGCGAAGAATGTGGTGAAAAAAGACAACCATTCAAAGGACTGGAAATCCAGTTTAATATCTCTCATGATTCGAGCCACTGTGATATGATGAACCACATTCTTTTGTCTTTCCTAGTCAATGACAAGCTTGGAGTCTCCCATAACTTGGAGCTTCCTTGTATCCTTTTTCTTTTCTTCCTCAAGTAGTGTCCACAAAGAAATGAAATATGATTCGTTGTTTGATCCTATGCCGAGAGCATACCTGATAAAAAATAATGGTGATGGTTGATATAAATCACAACACCAACTCCACACATAGGGGGGTTACCCTGGATTTCCGTGTCAAAGTACCCCCAAAGTATTTCATATTCAATTGTTGGAGGAATAGGTATCCTGAGGTTTTTAACTTTCGGGTCTTCTTTGAATTATGTCATCTCCTTGAGAGAAATAGCTACTGTAATTTATGAAGCCAAACACTCGTCCTTGAAAGTGTTGTTATTGAATTCCCACCAAATGTTGGAGATAAATTGGTTCGAGTGGGCCTAATGGTTAAGAACATGAGTTTCCTCTTAAGAGGTCACAAGTTCAAATCCAAAAGGGGGTAAGGTATGCATATTATTATATTATTATTATTAGTGTTATTATTATTATTATGGTATATGAGACACCCTTGTTTGTGGGACAAGGGATCCCCTCCAATCAACTATTTGAGTGCTACAGAGGTGTGCATGCCCTACCCCCTCTGGATTTTATTTAAATTACTTAAAATTATATATAAAAAAATATTTAAATAATTAACCATATCAAATGGCATGGAGTAATTCATTTATTTTGAGCATTACTCCCCTCCACTACATATAGACCAAAATAGATCCATCTTAACCCCAGATCTATCAAATGTCGAGAGGGATCCATTTTTTGAAGGTGAAAACCTTTTTTAGAGTGAAAAACTTGAGGAAAGTTTAAAGGTTTTCACCTCTAGAGATTTGATCCCTCTGGGTGCTTGATAGATCTGGGGTTAAGATGGATCTATATTGGTGGTACTATATATGTGTTTTGATTATTGTTTCGATTAATTAATTCAATCCACTTGTTGCTTATATGTGTTTTTTTATTTATATATATTTTAATGTTTTTTATTATTTTATTATTAATTTATTGTTAATTTACCATTTTGTGGATGTGTTTATTTATTTATATATATTTTAATGTTTTTTATTATTTTTTTATTATTTTATTGTTAATTTATTATTTTTTGGATTTTTACTATTATTTAATGATTTATGTTACATGTACATCCATATTTAGGAGTATATCTAGGTTGTTGGGTGAGATACCCAACATGATGGACATCTTTCTGAATTCGATGGTGTACTTGTTGGACACCCAGACTA
>SNQJ01S0024503.1:56243-69846 GCA_010110895.2 Picea sitchensis | reverse complement strand
TAATGAAGGGTCCGAACCACATGGGTTTAAACTTTCCTGCCCCCAGGGGGTCCTTGTCTTGGTCATAGACCAGGACAAGGTCACCCTCAGAAAAAATCCGAGGACAAACGAACCTATCATATTGACACTTGACCTTATGTTTATGAGCCTCGTTGGCCAGGGCCGCGTCACGACGTTGCTCATCAAGCTGCTCAAGGTGTACTAACCATTCTTCAAGTGGAGAAGTGTCTGGCAATAACTGTACTGCCAATTTCAGAGATGGGATTTGACATTCTATGGGAAAGACTGCCTCCAGCCCGTAAATGAGTTAAAAAGGTGAGAAATTGGTTGCAGTCTTAACAGATGTTCTGTAAGCCCATAATGTTGAGTATAACATCAAATGCCAATTTGACTTGGTTGAGTTGATAGTTCGCTGTAGAATCGTCTTAAGAGTTTTGTTTACAGCTTCCACCTACCCATTGGCTTGGGGGTAGTAAGGTGATGAATGTTCCTGCCATAACCCAAGCTTTGATGTTAATTTGGTCATCATCTGTTTTTGAAAGTGACTGCCATGGTCAGTGACAATCTCTCTTGGGACGCCGAACCTTGCTATGATTTGATTGAATAAGAAGAGAGTTGCAGTCTCTCCATCATCTTTAAATGTTGGCATAGCCTCGACCCACTTAGTGAAGTAGTCAACAGCTACGATGATATAGAGGTTCCCCCTTGTTGATGGGGGGTTACATGTAGTGTAATCAATCCCCCACTTAGTGAAGGGACCAACTGTGATGACAGGAAAGATAGGAGTGGAATGTGCCCTCATCTTCCGAGAAAATATTTGGCACGAATGGCACTTCTTGACCGATTCGATACAATCTTTGATAAGTGTGGGCCAGAAGTAACCTGCTCGTAAAATCTTTTGGGCTGTTTCCAACCCAGATAAATGACTGCCACACGCTCCAGTATGGAAATCATTGAGCACTATGATGGCCTCCTTATGAGTGAGACATCAATGCAAGATGCAGTCTACACCTCTCTGATACAACGTATCATCGAGTATGAGATAATTCTTAGCTTGATGGCATATCCGTTGACGCTCGTAATGAGAAGCAGAGGTGGGTCACTTCAAAGTCTGGAGATAGATAAGTATATCTCCATACAGGGGTTTGAAGATTCAATCAAAAATATATCCCCGTAGATAGGCGATTCCTCAGGCACAACGTCACCTGACTGAACCGGAAGTTCCGAAATAAGTTCTGCGAAGACCAATGACTTCTTGGACTTTGCTTAAATGAAGTCTAAGTCAAATTCTTGGAGGATGACCATCCACCTACTGATTTTTCCGCCTATAACTCATCATGTCAACATGTACTGGAATGGATTCATGACAGCAATGACGGTGGTCTTGAGAAACAAAACATAGTGACAGAACCGTTGAACAGCATGAACGGCTACCAACGCAAGTTTTTCGAGATGGGAATAATTAAGTTCCAGTCCTACGAGGCCTCGGTTCAGGTAATAGATCACGTATTCTAAAAACGAATCATCTTCCTGAACTTAAACCATGCCTATGGTTGACTCTGCGACAGCTAGATATAATAAGAAATATTTGTTATAATTAGGTGGTTGTAGCAGAGGTGCGGTTGTGAGGGCGTGTTTTAATGCATCAAAAGAGCGTTGAGTGGCTTCGTCCCAGAAAAAGAGAACGTATTTATTTAGTAAATGCATAAATCCCTTGGTGATTTTGGCATGGTTGGCAATGAAGCGTCGTAAGAAGTTCGCCTTGCCTTGTAGACTTTGAAGTTGTAAGATTGTGCGTGGGGGGGGGCAACTGGATTATTGCCTTCACCTTAAGAGGATCAACCATGATCCCTATTGTTGACATGATGAAACCTAACAAACATCCTTACGTTAAGTGAATCCTGAAGTAGCGACAGCATTCAAATATTAGTCTAAGGTGTGTGGGATGATCATTTCGCTTGCGAGAGCGTAATGCTAAATCATCTAGATAGGCCTCGACTATGTGTTTCAGGTCATGAAACACAAAAGACATGGCCTGCTGGAATGTGACTCCAACATTTTTAAGGCCAAAAGGCATCTTCTGATAGATGAATGTACCCCACGGACAAATGAATGCCATTTTGTGTTGGTCTTCAAGTTTGATTTGGATTTGATTATATCCCGAAAAACCATCCATGAACGAAAAGGCTTCACAACCGGTACATTCATCAATGATATGGTCAATGAATGGTGTTGAAAAATTATCTTTGGGACATGCCTTTTTCAAATCATGAAAATCAGTACATGCACGAATCATGCCTTGTTTTTTATTGACTGGCACGGGGTTTGACACCCATTGAGTCAAATGAATAGGATAAATGAAACCTGCCTTTAGCAATTTCTCAACCTCAATATTGATGGTTGTTGCTTTCTTAGGATTGACTGGATGAAGTTTTTGTCGAATAGGCTTAGCATCATAATACATTGTGATTTCATGTTCAACTATTTTTGGATCGATACCTAGCATTTCCTCATAAGAATAGGCAAAAACGTCGTGGAATTCTTTGAAAAGATCCATGTAAATTTGAATCTCTTCGGGGGAACAATATGCTCCGACGAAGACATTCTCCATGATGCCATGGTTTCGGGAGATTTTGATGGGTATGGTTTCATGGATAGTTTCCATATTTCCCTCAACATAAATTTCCTGTGTAGCTAAGAGGTTAATAGGACATGGTTGATCTCCCGTCATGGTAATGGTGAATTCTCCTGCTTCGATTAAGCTTAACTCGGGGAGAAAGTATGATCTGTGATGAAGATCTTCCCAAGGTTTGTCCAGACTAGTCATTTCTTCGATTACTGCTTCATCAGAAGGCAAGACTAAGTCTAACGAATCAATGTTAGTAAGAGAAACCTGAGCCCAAATAGGCTCTAGAAGTGGATCTAACTCTTGTGCGGGAGTCGGATCAGGGTTAGCTAAAGCTTGTTGTACTAAAGAGTACACAACTTCAGCGGTCGACAAGGGCATGGACATGCCGGAGTGCCCCGTCTCATCCATCGTGGCTGATGGGGAAGGAATAATCCAAGGATCCTCAAAGTAAGTTATGCAGAACGACGAAACTTGAAAAATCTCAATCTTATGGTGATTAGATATAAATTTGACGTCATCGTGAGGAGGTGGGTAATTGAAGGTACCCATCAAAGATGGGCACAAACCAACTCCTACGTTAACGACATCGGGTTGAGGATTATCCATCAGGGGGACCATGGATGCCCCCAAAGCTGGGTCAGGTCTAGAGAAGGAAAATTGATCGATGGTCACTATCCGACCCTCGTGTGGAAACAACAAGACTCAGAAAACTGTAGTAACCACAGCTTGCATAGCATAAATCCAACTCCATCCTAACAAGAGATTATAGTTGAGGGGAGCATCGACTACCTCTACTTCGACACACATGGTTTTCCCTCATAACTGCACAGGGAAAGAAGGAACAATGCCATGTGGTCGGAAAGAACGACCGTCAAAAGTAGTGAGGAGAGTAGGTGATGGAGATAAAGCGGGCTGGCCAATGGCCTTCCAACATGCTAATGACATAACGCATGTCAAGGCGCACTCGTCGACCACTGTGCGGAATATATTCTGTGTAAAAGTTTTCATTGGATGAGCCACTACTATTTGAAACGCTACGTGGTAAGGCAGACGAGGTTTTAAGTCTATTGTATCTAACATGATGGTACCCGGATTATAAGTCTCAGTAGAGCCCAAAGCAGTTAACAAGGCTTTCCTCTGAGTAGGGCAACTTTGGAGGACCTCCAAAGCAGACATCGCACAAGGGGTTTGTGATAAATCCTCCACCATAGAGTAATTCTGGGTGGCCCTTGCGTTTGGGTTGTGACAAACTTAAATGCACCCTTTGGAATGCATGTCATTGTTTCTCAACGTCTTCGATCTGTAGAGGAAGAGATGGAAGCTCAACTTCTTTACCCTTCTCAAAAAGCGCTCGGTTTACTATAGTCATGCTCTCTAGTGGATTGTAACGTAAGCCCCCTAACCATATATACATTCCCAGATGAGTAATTGTTTGGGGGAGGGCAGTTCTCATGGCTGCCCCCCTCCGTACTTGTAGAGACTTGAGTTAAATTTTGCCGATGTTGAAAGGGATTAGTCAGCGCGCCTGCTGTTGTTGTGTGACAAACTTTGGGCCTCCGCAAGCCGAGGAAAATGGTGGGTCGAGTGGTCTTCCACACAGTTGCGGATCTCTGCTCTGTTTTTAAATTGGTGTCCCTGCCCGGCATTATCAGTGGTTTTTATCCCCCTTACCCTTCTTTAAGTTGTTTTCTTCCATTCAGGATGTTGGGTGCTGGGTTAGTGGAGGCTACCGCAATGTACTACGGCGTTTGAGTAGGAGGAGAAAGCCAAAGCGATAGATACGGATGGCGTGAGTGTTGTATACATAGCTGTTGCAGTGTTTGTCAATTGCTCGGTGGAGCTTAGTTTGTCTTTGAATAACAATACCATCGACATGTGGTCCAACTCTGTCTAGTTTTATCCATTATCAATCATGGTACATCCGGCGGGGATGTTGTATAACTCAAACCCTACAGGCGAGAATAGATGAGCTCAAACATTTGAGCCCTCATGATGGCATCTTCTTTGGATAATACTCCTGATGTCGCGGCGTCTTTGGATAATTGTGGGACGAGAGACTTAAGGAACCACTCCGGCGAAATTCGTGGGGTTGGTACTTTGATTAGACTCTTCGGCGTCTCCACTCTCGGTCTTGATCCGGTATGGTCCCCTTGTTGTCGTTGAAATTGGCAAGCAACTTCGGTGCGGTCTTCGTATCTCACGAGTAACTAGAAATGGTTAAGGAAGATACATCGCGATTAAGCCAAGAAAGGTATCTTGAGATCAATCTCAATGGCACCATTTCACGGCACTCCCAATAAGAATGAATTGAAACAATCTAGCTGATAGTCACCTTTCAATGAGTTAGATGAACTTCAAAGATGGAAGTAGTCACATGATCGCACATCTTCGTTGAAGCGGCCTCGAACTTGGAAATGTCCAAAGGAAACTTCGTTGGCATAGGAGGCCAGCGTGGATCATGACTAAAATAGGGTCATTTAACAACCTTTTCAAATCGGGCAAGTGTAACGTAGCCAGGAATGGTAATTTGGGTTACTGCTGATAACACGGGAAAAAGGTCCTAGAATTTGCTTGGCACGAGGTTGCCAAGAAAAGTTTGGTTGTTATTTTGATTTTGGTAGAAACCATGTACGACCGGCATAAGGATTTTTCATTCTTCGGAGACATCATCTGGTGATTTCCCATAAAGGACATAGGATGTTGGACATGCATCGTGTTTGAAGGACTTTGGAAGGATTACCCCATGCCGGTCTGATGGGAGAGGCATAGTAGTTTGTCAGGGTTCTACCATTGGCGTGGAAGAACCAGCGAAGCGACATTCTAGAAGGAGAGACGGATCTTGTCTGAGTTCCAAAGTCCCTACTATATGTGCCCCTCATGAATAGTACCCTGCTTAGGAGTAGATTGTCCAAAAATGTGATTGCCCCCAGACGGGAAAGCTATGGATGCGAAAGTGTTGTTGTTACCAAACGTCTTATTTCCAAACAAGCGGTGGCGAAAATACCAGCATATTGTGGCGTGAGGTGTTCCTTGACTCAGACTCCAAATAAACTAGTGTTCATGAGGCTACGTGAGATGGCGATCACGGACCCACCAAGTGAAAGGGAATGAGGGAGGGATGACCTCGACATAAGGAAAAGCATTAAAAGGGACAGAGTGCCCCAATTTGACCGTGCAAAGAAGGTGTTAGAGCTCCCGCCCCGGTTAAAGAATGCAGCCAAAAATTGGAGTGAGTGAGTCACGGGACTTATACTCGAACAGGCATCCTTTATGAGAACGGAGGGCCTGTCTCAGTAGGTGTGAAGGGGGTTGTGGATGCTGCCATAGATGGGGTCCCTGGAGTTCCACTGTCGTGGTTATTAGCCAAGACCATGGTATTTCGGGCAGACGGCGGTAAGTTAGAGAATGATTCTCTGGCGGTATCAGCGTGGTGGGGAATGGAAGAATTCCCGAAAGAGGTAACAACGTTTGTTTCCATAGGTGTGTGAGGCACTGACAAGCGTTCATAAAATTGGATTGGTACAATAATCTGGCGGGTATCGGTGTTTGGGGTTTCAACCGAGCAAAGATTGGTGGTTGATTCCTCCAGGATTTTTAGGGCACAATGGTTTGTAACCCGGTCACTTCAAAAGACCCTTGTTGGTCTGGCTTCGCCTCAATGGTGGTGGGGGTGACTCCAGTATAACCGTGAGGAGGCCGAAAGCCATTGACCGGCGAAGCTCGGTATCCTTCACTGTGTGAGAAGATTCATGATATGCTAAGGTATTCTACACGTTGAAACAGTAAGACACACTAAAAAGAAGCCCCTAGAAGATAAGACAATCAACCACTAAACTATTTGGAAGAACAGTTACACCATCCAACACTAGATAAACTTATCGGTGCAAGTGAAAATTATCGGTGCAAGTGAAATTCGAATATGGAAGCACCCTCCGTGTATAATCTGCGAAGAGTGGCCCGATGTCTATCCTAATTACTGTGGTATACCCCCGCATTCATTTGTGTATGTCCCTAAAAAGATTGGCAACAGGTTACCGGCACCAGGCGGATGCAGTCACCCGACACGAGCAGTCACCCGGGCAGTGCGGTCGAAAGTCGAATAGACCACAATGGCGGGGTATCAAGCCCAAAACCTGTCAAAGGTATCAAAAGAAAATGGTAGTTGACAGCGAGGACCTCAAATGAATTCAAGACCCATGAAGCCAGGTGGCAAATGCAAATGGCCGAATCCCCAAACCAACCCTCGATATGTGTTCTCCACTGGGTGGTTCGATTTGGAGGGTTATCTCTGCTACCTTTCGCCTGACCTCATGTTTATCCCCTGTGTTGGGGGGTCCCCGAATAGCTTCAATGGCCGGACTTAGACACTTCTATGTGAGACTCAATGTTTGGTTTTGAATGGCCTTGGAGAGTTTCTCTCCAACCTAATCCGAGGCCACAGTCACGAACTTAGTTTGTGAACTACAAACAAAAAAGTCTAATAATTTTAAATTAGCATTGATTTTATGGGTTTTCTTACATCACAGGGTGTGAAGGTGAGACTGATGATGTGTAAAGATGAAACAAAAAATGAATGAAAAATGGGAAACAAAAGACTTTTACTAATGCAAAATCTCAACAACTTTTCTGAAAGATTTCTTTTCTTTCGAATTTTTCTAAGATTTTATCGCGACAATCATAAAATTTGTTTCGAATATGAGCCTTATTCTCTAAATGCCTTTGCAAAACTTACGAAACAAAAGACTTCTCCCTAATAATGCATAAACACACTCTTCAAACAAAGAAGAAAATGAAAAAAGAATTTTTTTGTTTTTATTTACAGTACTAAATAAAAGCAACAAAGGGAAAATGTGACAGGCACAAAACCAAGAAAAACAAATTACGGCTTAAAGCATTAGATCACAAAGAATCGGAGTAAAGACACACAATGGCAATCAAGAAACCAAAGACTCTTAAACTGATACAAAACCATAAAACAAAATTTTTTTATTTTTTATGTTTACGTCAATTATCAGGCGAGAAAAAGCAGGCAAAGGGTAAGATGACCTAACCTAATGACTATTCAACCCTATACTCAAACACCCGAGAGGAATAATCCTTATCAAGGTAAAGGATGATTTCCTTACCCTCAAAAAAAAAGTATCATGTACAAGCACAAGACTGTTAATCAAATAGCACACGTGCGAACACACACTGGATAGAGACAAAGGGCATGTACACACGGGATGACCTTGTACAGGCCACGTGCATGTATAAATTCTAAGAAAAAAATAAATAGGTAGTCGGACGGGAAGAGGCCTTGGTGATAGCAGAGGGTCTCTTGAAGGCAGATGATTTTCTAATAAAAAAAGAAAAAATAATGTAAGGAATAACAAGACAAAAGTAATCGATATGGGGTGAACCCGAAGAAGACTTCGGTGAGTTCGAGAAAACCCCACGAGAATGTGTATTCCGACGAGGGGAAGAGGTGGACTACCTCCAAAGTCTTTTGAACTCCTACACTCTACTGTTATCCCTACAACTAGTGTTCACGTGTTTGACGAGGAAGGATAAGATGAAATTTACCTGCGTCTTGGGCAGCACGTAGGCCGCGTGTACTTTTGTGTGTCCCGACAACTACCATCAAGAAAAAAGTCGCGAGCGGTATGAAGAACCGGGCTCCACGCTAACTTCCGGACCTAACAAAAAAAGCGGGCAAGAAAAACATAACACCTATTCTTTAAACTGCAAAGACTTTAAGAAATCGAAACCCACAAAGGTATTATCCCCGATTATGGTGGCCAATTCTATTGTTGGAAAAATACCCTATGAACTAACAAACTAGAGTCAGACTTGCATGCGAGATTTTGATCGTAAAGTACTTTTAACCTACAACCCGGCAAACCCCTCTGCTACAATACATGCATGGAAAATGGTAGCTAACCTTGTCCTTGTTTATTCTTAGATCCTCTTTTGTGCTTTGACCACTTGCTTGCGTTGCTCCTTCCAAGATGACCTGCAATCAAGACAAACAACTAATGCATGCGTACTTCTTACCTTTATGAGGGTTATGAGAACCAAGCATAAATTAACCAAGCCATGAATAACTCATGCATTGGGATGGAAAAATTATTTAACATTATTTGAAAAATGAATCGGCTTACAATCAAGTCGAGGACTTGACCACTAGCTCATGATCGATCTGGGATCCTCTTCTTCTGTCCTCCAAGCACTTCGCGTTAAATCTCCTTTGGCATGAGGAAAGGCTAAAGAGGTGGGACAATGGATTATATAAATGGGCAGAGTTTCTTCACTATTGTTTCCCTCCTCCAATGGTACCCCTACCCTTCTTTTATAGGCTAGAAGTAACTAGGGTTTTGGATGAACCCTCGATGGAGTGCATGGGCTGGGAGTTTTAGTTAACTGACCCATAGCATTTTGTTCCATCAACAACTTTCCTTTTTCATGCTTTGTTAGATTTGTGGTGGAGTGGAGCCAACCAACATGCACAACGTCCTTGCAGTAATGGGTTAGTGTGCATGGGCCTTGACACAAGAGAATTTCCAAAGGTTTTTCAGTAGATGTTTGGAAATGAAGGGATATGAGTTGGCGTCTTGACTAAGCATGGTGCAATTTAGGGTTATAGAATAGACAAAGATGGCCCCGATCTTGAATCAACTTACAATCAAAGTCGAGACTGACCACCGCTCCTTGATCCTGATCCTGGGATCCTCTTCTTCTGTCCTCCAACTGCTTTGCGTTAAATCTCCTTTGGCATGAGGAAAGGCTAAAGGGTTGGGACAATGGATTGCATAAATGGGCAGAGTTTCTTCACTATATTGTTTCCTCCTCCAAATGGTGCCCCTACCCCTTCTTTCATAGGCTAGAAGGAGCTAGGGTTTTGGATGAACCCTCGGTCGTGCATGGCTGGGAGTTTTAGTTAACTGACCCATAGATTTTTGTTCCATCAACAACTTTCCTTTTTTCATGCTTTGTTAGGTACACGCGGGCTGGAGTGAGCCAGCCAACATGCACACGCGTGCAGTAAAGGGTTAGGGTGCATGGGCCTTGACACAAGAGGATTTCCAAAGAGTTGTTCAGTAGATGTTTTGGAAATGAAGGGATATGAGTTGGCCTGATGCCAGCTAAGCATGTGTGGTGCAATTTAGGGTTATAAGAATAGACAAAGATGGCCCCCCGTCTAGATTGGGGCCATCCAACTAAGCCATCTCCTTGAATTGGATCCAGAGGGGTGAGATTTGGGATTGCCTATAATCATGGAGAATGATCTATTGCATGTTAGCAATTTGATTTTAAAATGGAGAAAATGTTTATTTTATTAAACATGTAAGTTTACTATTGCTACACCTAGATTTTGATATATTGCTCCAAATATAATTCATGTGCAACTTATGGTATATTTATATGTATGGGGAAATGATTATTATGTTGAATGTAGTACTCCACTAGAAAGGAATGTGGGACATGTTATTTTGGGTCCTAAGTATTAAATGGGCATATAATAGTTGAAATAATCCAAGAGGGAGGCTCAATTCAATTACAAATATGGAAATGCTATGTTTTGTTGGTTGATATCATATGTTTGGAATATGGTATTGGAGACTAAAAGAACTCCATATTTGGTTGTGGTTTATGGAATTTAATGTGAAAAGAGGGGAAGCAACATGCATTTACTGCATGTCGTTCTTACCCTACCTCAAAACCACCACCTTCACTATTCTCCTTGTGCTTGTTTTGGTTTCTCTGGTTAGTAACGCCTTCATTGTGCTCAGCCTCGACAGAAAATAATTGTGCTCTACTAATTAATTAACATTATTCTTATAGGTATGGTATTTTACCTCTTCATTCATGAATTGTTAGCTCTTCTCCATGTAAAATCATTTTGTTGGCTCTTAGAGTTTGCATGCAGAATGTGTTTCTTTTCCAAAGTTTACAGTGGATTATTTGTGAGCATTCTGGCCATGTAAGATACATTTGATTTGGGTTTATTCCTGTTGGCATTTAAGTGTTTCAACTAAAATTGTTATTCGACATTCTATTCTAGTTGAAGTATTTGGTTGCATGGTTCCTATAGAAAAGGTGGTATTATTGTGGTATGGTTGTTGGAAAATTTATGTGGGTGAATGTGTTCTATTTCACTCATTCAATATGACTAATTTGGAGGGTTTCCTCCATAACAGAAAATAAACATTCAATTTTGTGATTATTGTATTGTATCCTCATTTCTTATCCACACTTTTTAAGTTTTGCATCCCTTTCATATTATCCTTACCATTGTTTAAAAAGTGATGGATCCCTCTGTACTCTCTTGTGGTCACTTTGGGAAGTTTGTAGTGCCACTCAATGTTTTTCCTTGAAGGAAGGAGGGGGTCTCAACTATATACGTAATATGACATACCCCTCACTGAATTTTTTTGTTGGTGGGAAGGAAATGTTTTGTATTTTCTTGCAGCCATTCCTCGAGACCTATGCATATTTTTCAGTCCTAGACCTTGTTTTTCCCATCCAATAATGTGGGCAAGTAAATAAATATAAACCCAGATTCGAAGTCTTTTTTAGTTTTTTAACCAAATAGTGGGAAGGTGGATTTGACCCACAGAACCATGGCTTGCTTGTTGTTTACCCATGAGGGATTTTTTTCGAATTGAAGTTGATGTGGGTTTTATGCTCACCATGTTTGCACTGGGGTTTCGAACTCGATTTGTTTTGGAAGTTGTTATTTGGGGTTGTAATGTAAATTGTATGTGATGTACAATCGAATATTTTTATGATTATTTTCCTCTCATCCTCTCATGCCGACTTGAGAAATTATGGTTATGGTTTTAACTGATTCAAATTGCTTTGTCAACAATCTCATGCAAAACGCTTTACCAGTTTAAAAAATATATATGGTTTTAAAAGGAGCAATGAAATTTGCATAATTTGATATAACCCTGTCATTTTCTTGGAGATTGGTATTGGGAAGTTTAAATAAAATGTTTCCATATCGTGGATCTTTTATGTTCAAATGATTGTTATGGATTATCTATGTTGAAGTTTAAAAACAATTCTATGGCACAAATAGAATTTGGTGGGAGTTTTGGAACTAAATGGGCATGGTAAACAATGGATATTCAAATTATTTTGTGGATATTTAAATGATTTTTGTTGTATAATGGCAATGATGATTTTAGAGTCAATGAATGTTATTTCTTGTAACATAAAAATAATCGTTATTATTCCCGTCCATTGTCTCATTTTTTTCTCATGATACGCCTACCACCTTCCCAATAACATTTAATCCATCCCCTGTTTTGTTAGCTTGAATTTAATTTTTAAAGGAAAATGATTAAAGAGGATTGGAGGATGATTTTAGTTGGAAATTGTGATATGGAGATATTATTTTTGGAAGAAATGGGCTCTGCATTTTGATTTAATAGTATTCATTTTTTGGTTCTCGTCCATGCTAACATTTTTCATTCATTATAAATCCCCTCATATTTCCAATGACCCTATCATTCCATGTTCAATTGCAATTGAATATTGAATTTGATATTTGGTGGGTTGTGTCAATGGATGGATTGCATATGCTTCTATTGTGAATGATAGAACCAACAAATTGATTTTATTTAGGTACATTATTAAGGAATGGATTGTTAAAAAAAATTATATTCTGATTGGAGTATTGTTTCAGGATGAGTTTCTTTAGCATGGGCATCAATTGTATAGGTGCAAACAAAGGTAGAGGAAACAATTGGCAAAGAGGCCATAGAAGGCCACGTATTCAATACATTTTGACATTGATCTGCAAGAACTAAATCAAATTTTCCAAGATGGGTTTTTTAATATAGTTGGCCAAGGAATTTTGCAACCTAGACCTGAGAGGCCTCCTTTCCATCCACACCAAAATTTCTCTGGTATCTGTGTCCCCCTCATGTTTCTATGCATCTAGAGCCACGTGTCGATGATGGCTGGCAAGATATTTTCCATCAACCTGTTGCACAACATAATGGTTGGCCTAAAGTATCATTGTCATTCCCCCCTCCTCCATTGTCATTCAACACATATTCCCAAGATGATCGTGTTGTCTCATTGGTATAGTCCTCTCATGAAAGCAAGAGATTAAAAAATGTCATCCATGAGCCAGAATTAGATAAAGGAAAAGAGGTGGTTAATCCCTCCAAGTCTTCTAAAGACTCCTCTGAATTAGTTTCCTCTCATCTCCACCTCAAATATAGTTGTTCTCGGGTCATTAGTGAAATACACCCACAAGGTTCCAATCAATTGAAGTTTGTTCAACAAGACAAATCAGAAAAAGGATTAAAGGAAAGTAGTAGTGAAAAGAGGCAAAATGCCTCTAAAAAAAATACGGGTTTTAATTATTTTTAATGTTATTTTCTTTTGAGGACATATTTTATTGGTATGATGGCAGAATTTGTTTGGACAACATAGACACATTTAGATAGAATATTTTGGACAACATGGACATGATTCTACTTTTGGATATAATCATGTTTTATTTTGATACTAAAATATTTGACTATTAATATGAGGGTGGGAATTACAAGGAGAATTTTTGAGTTTATTTTTGGGGTTTTATATTTCATATTTTGATGATCATTAAATAAATAAAAGTTGGAGTGACGGTCCCACCTATTTAGTTATTATTTAAATAGACCCTTGTTTATGTATTATTATTTATTTGTCTCAACTAATTAGTTAAGTTAACTAAGCTTAAAAAAAGAAAGGTAATTGAACTACCGTAACTTATTGGGAAAGAATAAAAGCTCAATCAAAAGAAGAGACAATGAGAGAGAGAATAGAAGGGGAACTTCTAATATAAGGTCTACTCTATACTTGCGAGATAATTCTTTTTTATTCATTTTGAGTTTACTAGAAAGATAAACCATCTTGATGACAACAAGGTCTTATTGAAGGCAACAAGATTCAAAACTAAATATTATCTTTCAATAGCTTGTTTCTAAAGGTGTATGA
>SNQJ01S0024503.1:25905-48606 GCA_010110895.2 Picea sitchensis | reverse complement strand
TAGGGCTTCTGCATCTATCTGTCCTTCAAATACAAGAATATCAAAATTAACTTGTACCTTGAAAGGCGAGGTGCCTCCAAAGTGGCCGCTTGATGAAGATGCACTTGATGCTATCGGTAGGCGTTTAAGGATGTGGGAAAAATTCTCCATCATTTTGTCCCTATGTCGCATGAGAGCTTTCTCAAGCAACAGATTGATAGGATCGTCTACTCCGTCATTTTTATTTTATTCCACCATTGAGGGTTTCTTGGGTGTGTGAGAGTGATTTTCCTCAAGAGAGACAATCTAGAGACCCAACTTTCTATACTCATACCTCGTTGGGGACATGCATTGAAAAAAACAACCAAGAACAGCCTGCTCTGATACCAATGATCCAGATTATTTTCGGCACAAAATGAGAGCGGAGATATAATAAAGAAATGTACAAAGATATCACGTATATCCAATAATATAACATAAATATATCAGATATGCAACCATAAACATAGAGATATAGAAAAAAACGATTTCTATTAATGAAAGAAATGTACAGAGACTGTAAAAATATAGAGTGAAAGACTCGCTAGAATGGTGGCACCTTATCTCTGAGAAGAGATCTGACCGCTACTCGCATTCAGAAGAAGATGATTACAATGAGGCTCTGATAGAATTTTTATAATAAGTAGGAATGCCAAAAACCCTAGACGTCCAAAAACCTAACCCTAGGAGATGAAGCACCAAAAGTCATGTGGGCCCCATTTGGGTAAGTGGGTACATCAACTTCCCGGGGTCGTAACTTTTGCATACGATCTCCGTTTTAGGCGTGCGATAGCTCGTTGGAAAGGTATCGTCGGGGAGATTAATATTAGGGGCTCAATTATTCCTTAGGATATCATTTATAACCTATATATTGAAAAACCTTCATTTAGGCCCTCAACATGGCCCCGGAAGTTAAAACCTGCTAAAAATAGTAAATTGCCAAAATTGCCAGAAAACTGTTTTGAGCCAGTCGGAAAAGGTGGGTGGCCACAAATATCCACCTGGATCACTTTTATCTTTCATGATTCCTATAAAATCTAAGTTCCTATGATAAATGCCAAAAATTCACTAGTAAAGAACATCTTTCTTCCATGCCTTTAAAACATGTCCTTCTAGATTTCTCTTTTTCTAAGTGGGGTCTAGAATTTATTGGTCCAATCAATCCTTCATGCTCTGGAGGGGATATCTTTATTTTGATATCCACTGATTAATTTACTAAGTGGACTGAGGTTGTCCCTCTTAGACACGTGCAATATGAACAAGCGATTTATTTTCTAGAGTCTAATATATTTTCCATATTTGTCCTTTCCTTAGAAGTCATTATGGAAAATGGTCCAACCTTCATTTATGCAAAATTAACCCAATTTTTGTCTAAATTAGGTGTCAAGCATTTCACTTCATCTTCTTATTACCCTTAGGGAAATGGACAAGCAAAATCTACTAATAAAAATATGGTCAGGATTATAAAGAGAATCATAGAAGACAAACCTTGCCAATGGCACACACTTCTAACTTATGCTCTTTGGGTAGAATGTACAACCACCAAAGAAAGTACAGTATTTAGTCCCTTTCAGCTCGTATACGACCAAGAGGCTATTCTAACTATTGAACTAGAAATTTCTTCCTTACGGTTGATGTTAAAGACTGAAGAATTAAATTCTTCTAATGTATCCAAAAGGATAAATACATTTTTATCCCTAGAAGAACAAAGGAATTCTTCCTTTGAAAATTTGAAAAGGAGGAAACAAATGGTGAAGAAGTATTTTAATAAATGAAAAAAGGTTGTTGAATTTAAGATTGATGATAAAGTCTTACTATGAGACTCATCCCATGCTAAGAGAGGGAGACATTCTAAATTCAAAACGTTATGGCTATGTCCTTTCAAAATCGCTTTAATCCTCACCACAAATTCATATCTTCTTAAAGACATGGATGAACGATTATTTTCTTATAGTACCAATGGTTCCCACTTGAAACATTATGTGGAACCAGCTTGATCATTGATTCTATTTTGTGTAAATATGATTGTTGTATATATTATTTTTGTCTTACATTCTTCTTTCCACTTTGGTTTATTGAGTTTTATTTTCTATTGTTTGTTTTTCATAGTCATCAGAAATAAAGTCTGGATCAATTTTTCCATAACGATGTCATTACGTGAGTATTTTTTATCAATGAGAATAACATATACATAGTTGTTATGATATCCTCCTTTTGAGACACTGATGGAATATATTTTTTCTTTCAATATTGTTGTAGTATAGTTTTCATTGTTCTCTTCCCTGTTTCTGCTATCCCTTTCTTCCCCCCATCCTGAGATTCAAGAGAATATTAGAAGCATTCTCCTTGAAATTTTAAAGTGTTATCAGTTATGAAACTATTGATTTTTATGCTACAATACCAATTCCCCTCATACCTCTCACTTTCCATAAGTTATTCCCCGAAGTTCCATCTCATAATTTCCCTTAAACCATATTTTCCCCCCTGTTGCATAACTATTTTTTGAGAAGTTTCAATCACCTATGTCTACCGGTATATGAAACCAAGCATTATGAGTTTTAAATCTGTTGAGAACATATTTCCATGTAGAGTCACCATTTTTTTGATGTCCAAAAGTGCAAAATAAAATTCATGCCTGCAAATGGGTTGCAATGAATTAATACTTATATATATTTTAAATAATACTAAATAGGTGGGACACCTTTTAGAAAAATAATGAATAAAGTGATCCTCTTATTGTTCTCATGGTTACCTTATGAGAAAGATTCTATAATTTGAGAATAAGTGTTGTAGGAAAATTCTCCTGTGTATAGGTGAATTCCCTCTTGGATCTTAGACCCATATGACTAAGATAGAAAATTGTTAATGTTGAACACTGACTTTCCTTTAAACATAGCTAAGTTAATCAATAGGGAAGAGGGGAAAAGTAAGAGTACCTTTTTACAAATTTTGTCCTCACTCAGTCCAAGTTGAGCCTTGATCCCCAAGCCTTTCAACAAGTCCTGCAATTCCATAAATAAGAAAGACAAAGCATACTTCCTATTCTACAATGATTAGTTCAAAGCTAGATTTATCCAAAAGAGACAAGTTCATGCAAAGATACATAATCTTGAAGGAAATAGGCCAAGAAAATATATATTTATGAGAACTCAAAAGAGATACTTACAAACCATTGATGAAGTTGCAACAACCTCTCCAAGTCCTCCTCGTCTAGCCCTTGCACAAAGCTCCCAACACCATAATTTTGATACCTCCAATTGTTTCCTTCATTATGATATCATAAGTTTGGTATCTCTAAACTTCTCCATGCCTCCCTCCTCCATGGAAATCCCTCATTATATAGGATTTGGAGTCTTAACCACCATGGAGAGGATCTCTCATCATATCCACTAAAAAAGGGATCTCTAAGACATTTAGGGAGAAAATATTTCTCAAGGATTTTAGGGAGGAAATATCTCTCAAGGATTTTAAGGAGGAAATATTTAAATCGCCCATGAGATCCTCCACCTTCCCTAAAAAATAGGAAACCAAATGTGAAGTGGTTTCTCACACTTAATTACTTTATTTTTCATGAATATTAATAATAATTCATGTGTACTTGGTATTTTGGCCTTCGTGTAATATATTCCTCCTCCACATTGACTAGAGATTGTGACATAGATTATTCCATGGTGTCGAGGTGTATGAGACACTTATATGACACTTTATGACACTTAGGGCGAGGTACCTAGGTGTGCAAATTTCATGTGTAACAAAATGCCCCCTAAAGTGTGAGTTCAAAAGTGAGAATGATGGATGAAACACACTACAAATATTTAATTGAAGGGTGTGGAGTTGGAGAACTTGGAAGAAGCTACAAACAACCATCAAACATTGATAATATATGTTCCATTTTCGAGGCAGGTGTTGAAACAAACTTTATATTTCCCTCAAAGAATCTTACATTAAAATGAAATTTCATTTTTATTTAAATAAAAATAAAAATAAATGCAATTGGATAATCACCATCGAAAAAAGGGTCATCCAATCAATCCAATGGTCTAAATGTCAGAACAAATTATGGACCTGCCCTTGGTTTAAAGGAAATTCAAATGTTAAAATCTCCTTAATTTTCAGGTTTCGGGGTTCTACGATCTATGCAGTTTGATATTTAACGATAACCCCAAAGTCCTGATACCGAAGTCATGAGGAATATTTTTAAATAAAGTTAAACCAAGTTTATAAGAAAAATTAAAAAACATTTCAACGGTAATTTAAGCTTTTCGCATTTTTAATTTTTGGGAATCTCAACTCAAGCGATAGCTCAAAATATCGATCTGTAAGTCTCAAAAACCCTTCTAACTGTGATTAATTAAAGTTTTAAAAAACACTTAATATATTGATTAATCAGTCGTGTTTTTGAAATCAGAGAAATATCACTCATCTCATCCAAATAAACCCCGAAGCTTGGATTCCTGAAAGCATTAAGTGTTTAAGTGTGTTTAACTTAACATCTAAACAAAGGTTTATGATATAAATTAATCTTTCGCATTTTCTCTTTTCGAGAGTTTGCAAAGACATTTCATTCGAACTCCCAGTTTCAAATTGTCGATATTTGGCAGCACTTATTATAGATTAATGAAACATCTTATAGTGTAAGACGCATATCTCTAGACATACTCTCCTCATTAAGGAAAATGAATTTATCAACCGTAGAAAGCACAGTCTATTTAAGGCAAGATAAAGGCAAATAAAGGTTTCTAATTCAAATTTCTTTCTCACTTTCAGTAAATTAGCAATTTGTATCTGAGAAAGCTCACACCTTCTTCTCTGTAACAACTACTAGCTTCCTATCACATGTATCATGGTACCTAGGAAAATGAAGAAAAAGAGTGATGACGTTGGTGAAAGCTCAAATCTGAATTTGGATGTTATAGCTGATACCACACCACATGTTGTAGATTCGGTCCGGTCCTGGATGCATATTTTTGAAATCTTAGAGCATGAGGTTAGGAATTGCCCAAACAATTTTGGAAATGAAAGGACTAAAAATAAACTTGGAGATATAGCAGAGGTTGAGCTCCATAAAATAGCTACATGGAAAAAGCTCATGCCATACAATGACATGATAAACTAGGCTCTGATGAACACTAATGTCCAGACCAGAAGTATCACAAACCATCAAAAGGTCTTCGTCGACTCGTTCAGGCCAGAACATATTCAAGTAATCTATAAATATATTTATAATGCCGAATTCGTAGAAGAATTTTAAAGAAAGGAGTGTACAAAATTTGACCAAACATATCCAGATATAACCAAAGAATGGTGGGGAATTCCAAAAAAATTTAGAGCTGATACCCATGGCGTTTATGCCACAACATCATTAAATGAATACATGGTTTATATAGTAATGATGTTATGTAGACTATTTGGGAGGAAAAGCCCTACCCATTTCCTCGCGAAATGGGTGCCAATTATACACGAGGTAGACGAGGGTTACACTTTCAACTGGGGTAAGATTTTATCAGATAACCTAACCAAGGAGATTGTAGAGTACCAAAAAACAAAGTCAAAAGGATAGCATGCATCTTTTTATATGTCTTCATATATTATGGACGCTATCTATTATATGACCCCTTTTCATTTGATGAATTGGAACTAGAATTCAACATGTGCAGAACCCATCCATTTCTATCACTCTCAACTATGGGAAGAGAAAAAAAAAATTGTTTTATGAGATCTTTCACTATGTAGTCATACTTGTGCATCAAATATTGTATGGATACCCACCCCATCGGATTTCAGAGAAAATCATGGAAAACCTCAAAACAATTGTTGATTGGTTTATCGAAGAGAATTTCTCTTATGTTAGAGTCTTCGGATGTTCAATTCCCCCCCATGCTCTCCCTAAATTTCTCCCTAATAGACTAGTGTGCAGAGAAGTGGCATACCAGATAATAACAGGAGGCATTGGTATCGAATTAAAAGTAGCTCAGAAGAAATTATGGCCAATTTTTCTGTACAGATTGGGAAGTTTTCATTGCTTAATCTTGGCCATTCCAAAGTGGAATCCACATGATTATAAGACATTAAGCTGGTAGATCTTGAACTCAGAAAGCATGACCCATACCAAATTGTGGTAAATCATCTAGCTCATTGCAACATGAAAATTTATGAGCATGAATACTCTCCCTGTGATGACATATTCAAAGGAGCCAGAGCATATGAGGAGATATTAGAGAGAGTCCAGGAATTACCCCCTGACCTGAAGAACAACTTTCTTTCTTTCCAGAAGCACAGACGAAGTGGGTTGCCAAAAATAGTACAAAAGGAATCAATAACCTCTCCTTCAGAACAAGAAGAAATACCTCCAGGTTTCAAATCAAAATCTCAAGATAAAGGGATTATAGAGGAGAACCTAAAGAATCCCGAAGAGTGTTCACAAATATCAGAAACTTCACGGATAGAACTTCCAGGGTCTGAAACAGGATTTAAGTCTGAGACACCTTTAAATTTGAATCAAATGATTTCTCTTTTATCATCAACTATTCTTGTAGATACTCCCAAAACAACAGAAGGAACACAATTCACAGAGTTAGGCAGTCCAATTACAACCTTGACTCCTTTATAGTCAAGTTTTGCGACTCCCCATATCGGATCTATATATGTAAGTGATCTTGACCCAATCTCTATTGAAAAAATACCTTCCTCTGACTTCTTTTTTAGTAAGAAAAGGAAGGTTGTAGTGAAACAAGAAATGCACTTGAAAGAAGGTGCAATGGTAAAAAAGCACAGGATACTTGTGGATGGAAAAAATCTAGAAGAGGAAGACTTTTCCATGCAAGTAGAAGGATCTTTGGGGGCTTTTTCTAAGGCCAAATTATTCTTAGTCGATAATCTGAAATCAAGGCTGTTGTAGAAAAATAAAATGATATCCCAGTTGCAAATTCAAATAAAGAATACAGAGAAAAATATTAGAGATGAAATAAATAAAAGGATGGAACAGGCCAGAGCTGTCGACAAACAAGAGATTCAACTGATCAAGTCTAGTTTAGATGAGATGTATAAGAATATGCAAGCCATTCAAGGACAAGTCATTTAACAAGAGTAATTAGTAAATCAGTTGCAAGATAAATTGAGTTCTACTGAAAGCCAGGTGATAAATTTAACAGTATTTCAAGCCCAGGCACTGGAAGTACACTAGAAGCTAAAGCTAGAGACAGGACAACAAATCCTATTTTCTAAAGTAGAGATAATTCAAAACCATATTTGGGATGTAATTCCATAATTGGAGAACATTGTTTTCAAAGAAAAAGAGGCTACAACAACCCGGTTCACTTTCCAAAAGGAAGTCATATTTTCGGCTAAAGAAGAGATACCAATAGCTCCTAAGTTAACTGTCATTGAATAGATCAAGGGTGATATCATGCTGAAGGTATGGGAGGCTAATATATATGAAAGTAATAAAATGGCCAAAGAGATAAAGGAAGAATGTGAAGATACTTTTGGCTTATTAGATAAAAAATTGCTGGATATTCGAAAGGGTGATTTCCCTGGACTACTAGGACAGATCAATGATATAAGACATCAACTTAATATAGAAGAGAGTTTGAATGAAACTCAAATTGAAATTTCGCAATTAAAATAGGTTGATGTCACCCTAATGGATACATGGTTGGTGAAACTGAATTTACAATTGCAATCAGTAAAGTTTGAAGATACAAGGTTTGAAGAAAAGTTGTTGAAAATTCAGAGGAAGTTGTATTTGTTTGAAGCAAAGGATATGACACAGCCTTCCAGAAACTTAGTACATTTTCTTGGAAGGTGCATTGAGTGTCTCGGACCAAATAAAGGAGACACTTCAAAAATATAATGAAGAAACATATGCATGCTCATTTTGTCGGAGTGACAGAGAGGTAAAAGGTAATCAAGCGAAATAGTTTAAGTCTGTATTCTGTAACCATTAGCACCTAGGAGTTAGGAAAATACCAACCATTTAGGATTGATGATTTTTGTATAAATATAATTTCAAAAGACTAAAAGAAGGCTTTTTTCTGGCCGATTGTAGTAGAGAGACTTCTCTTCTAAGGATTAATGACAATGCAAAATGGAGATTCCATATTCTGTCAACCCTGATTTATGTACTCCTCTGTAATTTCATGTTCAACATCATTTATTATATACCTTTGATGAATGTTTGAACTACACTTTAGTACATCTATTGTCGTTGTGCTTTATTTGATTGTTTAATCTTTTGCAGATTTTCCTCTGTGTTTGTTATAAGCAGGCACAAGACCCATGGATTATTCAGATCACTATATTTTTATGTTTCATTAAAGTTTTCTCACCTACTTTCTTCTTCTGTAACAAAGTGAGATTCCTCCATGATTGATGCCTTACGTTGTTTAAACAACTTTATGTTTTCTTTCATCTCATTTAATATTTTCAATTTAACTCAGGAACAGGAAACAACCTCTAAAATAGTTATATTATTAATTCAAATTTGGGAACTTCTCTCATATGATCTAAAATAGAAACAACAAACTTAAAAAAAAACAAAAACATATCTTTAATTTTTATTTTCCTCATGATCGTTCCTATCACAAGACAACCTAACATAGAACCTGGACTCATAGATCAAAATAGCATCGTGTTAACCCTTTTTAATATTATCCTTGAGACAACCACCATGCGGGTTGAACTTGAACGTTCATGGGAAGCCATTGAACATGACATAAGCACCCAGGAGCAATTGGAAGCTAGACAAAGACAACTCAGAAATCAACCATAGCTTCTTTACCTAAAGAACTGTTTTCCTTTTCTTATACCTAAAACCTCTTTATTTTTTCAGATTCCTTGATAGTATACTTTAAAGCCTTAAAGTATAATTTCAAGAACAACATCTTTTTGACACTATTGTGGAGGAACGGAGAAACGAAACATTTTTTCCCTAGGAAGAACGACATTGATAATTTCTTTCTTTGATAGTGAAGAAAGATTGAAAACTTATAATGCTACTTTCATATTTCACTTGGCGACTCCACGATTAATAAACTGGATTTTAACCGAAAGAATACCAGGAAAAATCCAGATGACAAACAGACTTCCCCTGTATCCAATCCAGAAAAAATTTTGAAATCAAGAAGATACCTTAAACAGACTGCTTCATCAACAAATAATATTTATCAACCTAAGTTCACATAGTATAACACTAAGGATCTACTTGAAAGGTCAAATACCCCACTCCTTTGTGGAGAACTATCCACCAATCGAATTGAAACCCTGTAGCCTAGATTGGTCTTACTCGAATTTAAAACCCAGAGTTTTTCAACTATTCCTTTCACCAATGAAGGTAAAAGATCTATCTCACTCCCCACCTTGATTGAAATTTCTTCACTTCCCAGAGTTCAGTTTCTCATCTTTCATAATTCTGAAGAATATATTGTATACCTTGACTCGACTCCTGTTGATTCTCCTGTATATTCACCCTATGCGTCTAAAGGAAACAATCCACGATTTCCAAGTCCCTCTTTTTCAAGTTTCTTGTCCCTTGATGACCAATTTCCTAAAACCATATTTCCCTATTCAACCCCAACTAAAGGGTTACCACACCCCTTTAAAAGTCCTCTTTATAATCTCCAAGTTTCACCCTCTAAATTATTAATGGTTGCGGCTAGAGGAAGTGGGGTCGGGGGTGGTGTCATAGGTGGTGCTAGAGGAGGAGGAGCAGGTGGTCAAGTACAACTCCCTCAAATATTTTCCAAATTAGATACTAGGTATTCTCCTTTGGTCCTCTCAGTTTCTCTCCATGACCTACCTGAAAATTACATGAAAAATATGTCGAAATTCACAGGAGAAGGTGATTTAATCGCAACAGAACACATCAATTTATTTGATCAATTTGTTGACATCCTTGGTCTCGAACATGAGGATTTCTATTTGAGACTCCTAGCTCAGAATTTTGAAGGACAGGTGAGAACCTAGTTCCAAGGTCTAGCAGCAGGATCAATAAGGTCTTACGATGAGTTGGAAAATGATTTTATTAGACAACGGGGAGAAAGGAAAGATCTCTCTACTATCTAACCAAGTTTGGGGCTCTGAGAAAGAAAAATTCAGAATCAGATCTTGATTTTACCCAAAGGTTTAATAAATTGTATAATAAAATTCTAGCTGAGGTTAAACCTTCCCAAGCTACAGCGAAAGTAACTTTTGTTGGGGCTTTTGATCCTGATTTCGCTCGGTTTTTTAGAGAAAGGAGATCTGTATATCTCACTAAAATGCAAGATGATTCTTTAGAAATTGAGTCAAATAGGATGGCATCAGGTAAGTTAAAAACAAAATTTGAAACAAGAAATAAAGAAACCAAAATGTACAGGGAACAAGGAGGACCATCTGGATCTGAGAGCTCTTCAGAAGACAAGATGGATGATATGGCGAGAATAATTAAATAATTTTTGAATAAGATCTCAAGAATGGAATTGGATTGATTAAAAAATGATCATTTCCCTAGAAAGGATTTCAGAAGGAATCATAACCCTCAAACACAACAAAGACAAATTAAGAATGAGGACCAAAAGATTCAAGCCCCCTTTAAAACCGAAATTTTTATAGGAGGGGAAGACATGCAAGATTTCGAGGAATTAGAAGAAGACATAGGTAATATTGCCGATGACTATCAACAACCTTATTTGACGAGACAAGATTACAAAAAATCCTTAATTACAGAATACAGAGAAGAAAATAACAAGAACGGAAAGATTATAGAAGATTCAACCTATCAAGGAATCGTTGATGACATAATGGCTTAACTCCACCAGAAGTCCAATCTAAGGCCCAGAAACAAGAATGTCACAACCACCTCAATGAAGAAAATCCCACCAAGGGGGGAAACAGACAAGGCAATTCCAAAAGATGTTGAAAAGGAGACGGTTAAAACCAAGACTACTGACACACATGCTACCAAGGAAAAGCCAATAGAAACATCAGTCATCAACACAAGGAAAATGAAGGATCCTGTGGCTGAAACAAAAACCTCACAAAAAAATAAAACTAAAAAGAAAGGGATAGAAGCCCAAACCACAGAATTTGATAAAACAACGGGAAATTTCAGTCTAGAAAATGAAATTAATAAAATCAAAATCCTTATACCTCTTGTCAAACTGGAAAAAAATCCAATATACTGAAAGGAAATTGCCAAAATAATTAATTTTTCAAACAATGAAAGTCAGGCTGACGTGATAAATCTAGAAGATGACAAGCCTAATATAATTTTCGGTCCACATTTCAAAGGTGCTAGAGATACTGTTGCCCCTTACTATATCACACTAACTGTGCACGATCACCTGCTTCATAATTGCATGTTGGATTTTGGAGCCTCTCACAATGTAATGCCTAAAGCCATTATGGATAGACTTGGTCTCGAAATCACTCTACCTTATGGATATCTATATTCATTTGATTCGAGAAAATTCAAATTTACAGGTATGATAAAAGATTTAGTAGTTAATCTTGCACAGATACCTGTGAAAAGCGTTCTAATGGATGTGGTTTTTGCTGATATAACCCCAAAGTATGGCATGTTGTTATCCAGGTCTTGGCGTGCCAAACTTGGAGGATCCCTCCAACTCGACATGATGTACGCCACGATCCCAATTTTTGGAGGACATTTCATGCACTTGTACAGAGAAACCAGGTTGGCGTTTATGGTAAGTGACCCACTTAACCCAAATAACTACCATGTTTATATTGTTGATCAGGATCTAGGGAATTGTATTCTATCTATTGATGATGATATTGATGTATGTATAGAATAAAGTTGTACAAAAAAGAAAAAATAAAAAGAAGAAAAAAGAAATGAAGATGTATATAGTTTAGGAGTTTGGAAAATGCTTTTTGATGGCGCTTCATCCTGTGAAGGAGAAGGAGCCGGAGTGATTTTCGTGGCATCCAATGATGAGTTCATTATACCTTTTTCTTATAGACTACAATGGGACATTCATTATACTAACAATGTTTGTGAATATGAGGATCTAGTCTTAGGATTAGAAGTTGCTAGAAAATTAAAAATTAAAAACTTAGAAGTATACGGTGATGCTGAACTAATCATAAAACAAATCAATCATCAATACCAGGCTAAGCACCCAAGGTTAAGAGCTTATAGGAACTATTCTTGGGATCTGATTGAGAACTTATTTTCATCATTTAATGTTCATTACATCCCTAGGACTAAAAAATCAATGAGCAGATTCGCTGGCTAAAGAAGCCTCGACCTTCACACCTCCAATGGTTTTCAAACTTAAATATCATATAGAGATGAGACATAGTTTCTCAATACCGAAAAACATACAACATTGGCAGGTTTTTGAGGATGATGAGCAGCTTAGGAAATTTTTAGAAACGATAGATGAGTTTTCCAAAACACATGTCGACCAAGAAAACCAGAATGATCTCATTTGGATCATGCAGGAAGGAGAAGATCCCCAAGAGTTTCAAGATAAGATTTCTAATCACCGTATGCTTATTTTAAAAAATAATCAGATCCCTAAGGGTTTGATTCCCTTAGAAAGGCTATTTAATCATGATGACATCCCTTTGAAGTCTACTTTATAGCCTCAACCAGAGGAGGTTGAAGATTGTGATATAGGTACCAAAGAAAATACTAGGTTGGTAAAATTGTCTAAGTAACTTCCCCCTAAAATGAAAAATAAGTATGTTGAGTTGCTTAGACAATATAAAATCCCTTTGAAACAAGGTGTTAAACCTTTTAGACAGAAACTTAGACAGATTAACCCTATATTACTGCCTGTGATAGAGAAAGAAGTCAAGCAAATTATGGATTCCAAGATTATTGTCCCACTGAGATACTCTAAGTGGGTAGCTAATTTAGTCCTAGTAAGGAAGAAAAATGGTGAAATCAGAATGTGTGTAGATTTTAGAAATCTGAACCAATCATCACTTAAAGACAATTATCCATTGCCTAAGATGGATCATGTTTTAGAGAAAATAGTTGGAGCTGACAAAATGTCTATGATTGATGGATTTTCAAGCTACAATCAAGTTGCAGTACATCAAGATGACAAAGAAAAAATTGCGTTCACTACCCCTTGGGGTACCTTTATGTATGACAAAATGCCTTTCGGTTTAATGAATGCAGGAGCAACCTTCCAATGAGCTATGGATATTGCCTTTTTTGGCAAAAGAGATAAATTTGTTGTTATTTACCTTGATGATCTAACTATTTTTTCTAAATCTAATGAAAAACATCTAGTACACCTCAAGCAAACTTTCGAGAAATGTCACAAATTTGGTTTGTCACTGAATCCCAAGAAATCTAATTTCGCAATGCAAGAAGGTAAACTCATGGGCCATATAGTGTCTAAGGATGGAATCAAGATCGACCCAAAAAGGATCGAAGCAATAGATACTACAAATATTCCTAGAAATGTAAAAGAAATTCAGTCATTTTTAGGAAAAATAAATTTCTTGAGGAGATTTATCCGAAACTTTGCTAAAATCATTAAACTGATTTCAAATATGCTCAAGAAGGACAGTGAGGTTTAGTGGAATACTGAAGCGAAAGCGTCATTTCAATGCATCAAAAGGGTTATAAGTGAAGCACCAGTACTAGCGAGTCCTGATTATTTGAATGAGTTTCTGATTTTTTCCTTCGCTTCTGAGCATACAATTGTAGCCGTACTATTTCAGAAAAACGGTGAGGGTTTTGAACAACCCATTGCATTTTTTAGCAAAAGTCTCAGAGATGTTGAGCTAAAATATGACATATTGGAAAAACAAGCCTATGCAATGGTGAAAGATCTCAAAGATTTCAGAACTTATGTACTACATTCAAAGATCATTTCTTATGTGCCTACCAGTTCTATTAAGGATATGTTGGTTCAACCCGACAGTGATGGAAGGAGGGGAAGATGGTTAGCCAACATTCAGGAGTTTGACCTGGAATTTAAACCAAATAAAATTATTAAAGGTGAGGGTTTGGCTAAATTATTGGTTGAATCAAATTTGAAAGCACTTGGAATAAATCGTATGCAGGAGAACAAAGGATTTTTAGAGATAGATGAACTCGATGTCACTATGACCACAACCAAAATTATGCAAAAATTCTCTTCTTCAGTTTGGTACCACGATATTGTTTCTTATTTACTGACCCTTCAGTGTCCCAATGAACTAACCCCATATAAATATAGGACATTTAAGTTACACGCTGTAAAATATTGTATTATAGATGGTAAATTGTATTGGAAAGACCCCCTGGGTTTCCTACTAAGATGCTTAGTAGAAACTGAAACGGAAAAGGTTATAGATGAATTCCATGAGGGAGTGTGTGGAGGACACCATGCTTGGAGAGAAACGACTTATAAAATCCTAAGAGTTGAGTAATACTGGCCCAAATTATTCACTGATGTAATCACTAAAGTCTGAACTTGTAATCCTTGTCAGTTGTTTATAGGAAAGCAGAAAGTCCTGGCATTTCCTTTGGTGCCAGTTAAAAATGAAGCTCCATTTTAGCAATGGGGTCTTGATTTTATTGAAGAAATTCGTCCACACTCAAGCACTCAAAACAAATGGATTCTAACCACTACAGATTATTTCACCAAATGGGTGGAAGCTATTCCTACTCGAAATGCAACTGTCTCAGTAGTGATCAGTTTTTTGGAGGATAATATTCTATCAAGATTTGGTTGTCCTTGAAAAATAGTGATTGATAATGCTCAGGATTTCAAGTCCATGGCCATGATAAGCTTTTTACAAAAATATAATATTGTGCTAGGAAACTCCACGACCTATTATCCACAGGGAAATCGGTTAGTTGAGTCATCTAACAAAAGCCTGAACACTATAATTAAGAAAATACTGACCAAAAATAAGAAAGCATGGCATGTGCATTTAAAGTATGCTTTGTGTGCTAACAGGATAAGTACAAAACGGTCAATCAGAATGTCTCCATTTCAGATGGTATATGGTGTTGATGTCATTTTACCAATAAATCTAGCCTTGCCGGTAATAAAACTCTAGCAGGACTCAAACGAAGAGCCAAATGACATTACCAAGAGGATAAACCAACTGATTGAAGTTCAGCAAAATAGGTCCGAAGCAGATGAAAAACTACAGAAGTATCAAGATAATATGAAATTCTTATTCGACCAAAAGGCTAAAGACAGATAATTCCTCCTTGGTGATTTGGTCCTAAAATGGGAAGCCATGAAAGAAGATGTTGGTAAACATGGTAAGTTTGATCAGATTTAGTGTGGCCTGTACAAAAATACATCCTCTGAGGGAAAGAATGCGTTTTTATTAGAAAACCTCGATGGAAAGATTCTTACTGCCCTTGTCAATGGGCAATACCTTAAAAGCATTTCATGAAATAATACGTTTTTTAACTCTCATTGTACATACCAGTTTATTTTCATGTTTTGTTTATAGTTATCTTTCTTTCGGTAAGTCTTTATTTCTTACTGTAAAAATAAAAGGTCAGTTTAATATCTATATCTATATCTATATCTATATATATTATATACAAAATAGGTAAAAATTGCAATAAGAAGGTTTCCAATCTACTAGTGTTTCTGATATCTATTACGATTATCATATTTCAGGTGACCTACCGAGAAGCCAAAAGACTAGAAACATCGGAAAGGTGGCGTGCATGGATACTCAAATTGAATGTCTCCCGAAAAAGGTAATAGAATGAGAGTTTATTTGGCTATAAGTATAAAAACTACTAAGGTATGAATTTTTGTCTTAAAAACTCAGGTTAAAATATTCCAAGAGATGTAAACGAGTAAGATAGTAATCTCATGTTCACTATATATATATATATATGAAAAATAAGAAATAAAAGGAATTTAAGGCAAAGTTTCAAGAGTTGAGTAAGAAACTTGTTAAGATCAATTGTATCTACAACAGAATATCTGAAGCCCCTTTCTTTCCCCTTGATTGTGATCAAGCCATCTCTTCACCTGATCCTTGATATCTTCCCATAAGCTTCTTAAGAGAAGAAAGGTCTCACCTTAACTTTGGAAACTCACAAGCTAACCTTCAAAATGGAAACTCACAAGCTGGACCGCAAGTATGTCTATGTTAATCCTAACTCTCTTAGTCATTATAATCAGATTAAGATAATTTATTTTTCTAAAGGAAAGTCCCTGAAAAACATAATAAGAATCCCCCTTGAGATTTTCCCTGAAGTCGAAGATGTTTGAAGGTTAGGAGAGGATTATTCCAGAGCAATTTAAGTGAGTTGACAGACCTCTGTTGTAAATCTTAAACATATATTTTTCCAGGTATATTGTATACTGGTTGATTTCCCCCACTTCAAATTCTGAAACAATACAGATGGTGAAAGGAAATTCATTTAAATTATTTCCCCCATCTATTCCAAAGAGATGAAGAAAGGAAATTCATAACATGATTGCCCTCATCTCAACATTTAAATGCTAAAATATCAATGGAAATGGTGAAAGGAAATTCAATGTGGGAAATATGATAACTTCATTAGGGTATTGAACATGCTCGCTGGTAGTGAAGCAATGTCCACATATCTAATAGGCTATTATACATGAATTACAAGATTCTCTGGTATCTATTCCTCTTTCTGACTAGATCTACACTCTAAGCTTACAGGATTCCCTAACTTGAAACATTGGAAATACTTTACCTTGATGTGAATAAAATTAGATAAAACCTGGTAGAACAATTAAGGTTGTTTTGAATACCTTTTACAAATATGAGTTCAATCTTAGGAAAGGAAATCTATTACAAGCCTAACTCAATATCAATGAATGCTTTTAGTTCTGTAGAGTTTTCAAAGTCAAGGATGAAATCTTAAAGTCCTGTTTGTTTTTCCCTAGAGTGTGTTTCACAACACTGCAATAATGACTCCATTCACCCAATGAAGGCACTTGGTCTACATGTTCTTCTTGTCTCGCAAGGAGATGAAATCCCTAGATGGATCCTATTTTGAAAAAAACTTTATATTTCCCTAAAAAGAATCTTACATTAAAATGAAATTTCATTTTTATTTAAATAAAAAGAAAACAAAATGAAATTGGATAATCACCATCGAAAAAAGGGTCATCCGATCAATCCAACGGTTTAAATGTTAGAATAGATTATGGAGCTGCCCTTGGTTTAAAGGAAAGTCAAATGTTAAAATCTCTTTAAGTTTCGGGTTTCGAGGTTCTGCGATCTATGAAGTTTGATATTTAATGATAACCCCAAAGTCCTGACACAAAAGTCAGAAGGAATATTTTTAAATAAAGTTAAACCAAGTTAATTAGAAAAATTAAAAAACGTTTTAACGGTAATTTAAGCTTTTCACATTTTTACTTTTCGAGAAAATCAACTCAAGCGACAGCTCAAAATAGCGATCTGTAAGTCTTGAAAACCCTTCTAATTGCAATTAATTAAAGGTTTAAAACACACTTAATATATTGATTAATCAGTCGCATTTTTGAAATCGGAGAAATATCACACATCTCATCCAAACAAACCCTGAAGCTCGGAGTCCTGAAAGCATTAAGTGTTTAAGTGTGATTAACTTAACATATAAACAAAGGTTAATGATATAAATTAGTCTTTCACATTTTCTCTTTTTGGGAGTTTGCAAAGACATTTCATTCGAACTCCCAGTTTTGAATCGTCGATATTTGGCAGCACTTATTATATATTAATGAAATATCTTATAGTGTAAGATGCATATCTCCAAACGTACTCTCCTCATTAAGGAAAATGAATTTATTGACCATAGAAAGCACAGTCTAATTAAGGCAGGATAATGGTGAATAAAGGTTTATAATTCAAATTTCTTTCCCACTTTCAGTAAATTAGCAATTTGTATCTGAGAAAGCTCATGCCTTCTTCTCTGTAACATCTACTCGCTTCCTATCACAAGTATCATGGCACCCAGGAAAACGCAGAAAAAGAGTGATGAAGTTGGTGAAAGCTCAAATCCGAATTCAGATATTATAGCTGATACCACACCACATGTTGTAGATTCGGTCTAATCCTGGATGCAGATTTTTGAAATCTTAGAGCATGAGGTTAGGAATTTCCCAGACAATTTTGGAAATGAAAGGACTAAAAATAAACTCAGAGATATAGCAGAGGTCGAGCTCCATAAAATAGCTACATGACCAAAGCTCATGCCATATAATGACATGATAAACTGGGCTATGATGAACACCGATGTGCAGACTAGGAGTACCATGAACCATCAAAAGGTCGTCATCGACTCGTTCAAACAATAAGATATTCAAGTAATGTATAAACTATCCCTTGTGTCTAAATATATTTATAATGTCGAACTCGTAAAAGAATTTCAAAGAAAGGAGTGTACATAATTTGACCAAACATATCCAAATATAATCAAAGAATGGGGGTAATTCCAAAAAAATTTAGAGCTGATACCCATGGCGTTTATTCCACAACATCATTAAATGAATACATGGTTTATATATAAATGATGTTATGTAGATTATTTGGGAGGAAAATCCCTACCCATTTCTCCTTGGAATGGGTGCCAATTATACACGAGGTAGCCAAGGGTTACACTTTCAACTAGGGTAAGATTTTATCAGATAACCTAACCAAGGAGATTGAAGAGTACCAAACAGAAAAATCAAAAGGACAACCTACGTCTTTTTATATGTCTTCATATATTATGGACGTTATCTATTATATGACTCCTTTCCCTTTGATGAATTGGAACTGGAATTCAACCTGTGCAAAACCCACCCATTTCTATCACTCTCAACTATGGGAAGAGAAAGCAAAAGATTTATTTTACGATATCTTTCACTATGTAGTGATACCTGTGCATCAAATATTGTATGGATACCCACCCCCTCGGATTTCAGAGAAAATCATGGGAAACCTCAAAACAATTTCTGATTGGTTTATCGAAGAGAATTTATCTTATGTCAGATTCTTCGAATGTTTAGTTCCCCCCCTTGATCTCCCTAAATTTCTCCCTGACAGATTGGTGTGCAGAGAAGTGGCATACCAGATAATAACAGGTGGCATTGGTACATAGTTAAAAGCAGTTCAGAAGAAATTATGGCCATTTTTTCCTGTACAGATTGGGAGGTTTTCATTTCTTAATCTTGTTCGTTCCAAAGTAGAAGCCACCACATTAGAAGATATTAAGCTGGTATATCTTGAACTCAGAAAGCATGACCCATACCAAATTGTGGGAAATCATCTAGCTCATTGCAACATGAAAATGTATGAGCATGAAGACTCTCTCTGTGATGACATATTCAAAGGAGACAAAGCATATGAGGAGATATTAGAGAGAGTCCACGCATTACCCCCTGACCTGCAAACCATATTTCTTTCTTTCCAGAAGAACAAATGAAGTGGGTTGCCAAAAATACTACAAGGGGAATGAATAACATCTCCTTCAGAACAAGAAGAAATATCTCCAGGTTTCGAATCAAAATCTCAAGATAAAGGAACAGAACATCCAGGGTCTGAAATAGGATTTAAGTTCGAGACAGCTTTAAATTTGAATCAAATAATTCTTCTTTTATCATCAACTATTCCTGCTGATACTCCCAAAACAGTAGAAGGAACACAATTCACAGAGTTAAGAAGTCTGATTACAGCCTTGACTCTTTTACAGTCAAGTTTTAGGACTCCCCATCTCAGATCTATATATATAAGTGATCTTGGCCCAATCTCTATTGAAGAAATACCTTCCTCTAACTTCATTTTTAGTAAGAAAAGGAAGGTTGTAGTGAAACAAGAAATGCACTTGAAAGAAGGTGCAATGGTAAAAAAACATAGGATAGTTGTGGATGGAAAAAATCTATAAGATGAAGACTTTGTCACGGAATTAGCAGGCTCTTTGGGGGATTTTTCTATGGCCAACTTATTCTTAGTCGATAATCTGAAATCAAGGCTACAGTAGAAAAATCAAATGATAGCCTAGTTGCAAAGTCAAATAAAGAATACAGAGAAAAAGATTAGATATGAAAAAAATAAAAGAGTGGAACAGGCCAGAGCTATTGACAAACAAGATATTCAACTACTCAAGTCTAGTTTATATGAGATGTATAAGAAGATGCAATCCATTCATGGACAGGTCATTCAACAAGTGGAATTAGTAAAGCAGTTGCAAGATAAATTGAGTTGTATTGAAAGCCAGGTGATAAATTTAATAGTATTTCAAGCCCAGGCACTGAAAGTACACCAGACGCTAAAGGCAGAACAACAAAGCCTGTTTTCTAAAGTAGAGATCATTCAAAACCATTTTTGGGATGTAAGTCAATCATTGGAGAACATTTTTTTCAAAGAAAAAGAGGCTACAGCAGCCCGGATCACTTTCCTAAAGGCATTCATATTTTCGGCTAAAGAAGAGATACCAATAGTTCCTAAATTAACTGTCACTGAATAGATCAAGGGTGATATTATGCTGAAGGTATGGGAGGCTAATATATCTGAAAGTAAGAAAATGGCCAAAAACATAAAGGAAGAATGTGAAGAGACTTTCGTCTTATTAGATAAAAAAATGCTAGACATTGGAAAGGGAGATTGCCCTAGACTACTAGGACAAATCAATGTTACAAGACATCAACTGAATCTAAAAGAGAGTTTGAATGAAAATCAAATTGAAATTTTGCAATTAAAATAGGTTGATGTCACCCTAATGGATACATGGCTAGTGAAACCGAATTTACAATTGCAATCAGTAAAGTTTGAAGATAAAAGGTTTGAAGAAAAGTTGCCAAAAATTTAGAGGAAGTTGTATTTGTTTGAAGCAAAGGATATGACACAGCCTTACAAAAACTTAGTACATTTTCTTGGCAAGTGCATTGAGTGCCTCGGACCAAATGAAGGAGATACTTCAAAGAGATAATGAAGCAACATATGCATTCTCATTTTGTCGGAGTGACAGAGAGATAAAAGGTAATCAAGCGAAACGATTTAACTCACTATTCTGTAACCATTAGCACCTAGGAGTTAGGAAAATACCAACCATTTAGGGTTGATGATTTTTTTGTAAATATAATTTCAAAAGACTAAAAGAAGGCTTTTTTCTGGCCGATTGTAGCAGAGAGACTTCTCTTTTAAGGACTAATGACAATGCAAAATAGAGATTCCATATTATGTCAACCCTGATTTATGTACTCATCTGTAATTTCATGTTTAGCATCATTTCTTATATACCTTTGATGAATGTTTAAAATGCAATTTAGTACAACATCTACTATGGTTGTGATTTATTTGATTGTCTAATCATTTGCAGATTTTCCTTTGTGTTTGCTATTAGTAGGCACAAGACCGGTGGATTATTCAGATCACTATATTTTTATGCTTCATTAAATTTTTCTCACCTACTTTCTTCTTCTGTAACAAAGTGAGATTCATCCATGCTTGATGCCTCACGTTATTTAAACAACTTTATGTTTTCTTTCATCTCATTTATTATTTTCAATTTAACTCAGGAATGGGAAATGACCTCTAAAATAGTTATATTATTAATTCAAATTTGGTAACTTCTCTCATATGATATAAAATAGAAACAACAAACTTAAAAAAAAAAAAAAACCAGATCTTTAAGTTTTCCTTTCCTCATGATTGTTCCTGTCACAAGACAACCTAACATAGAACTCAGACTCACAAATCAGACTATCATCTCATTAACCCTTTTTAATACTATCCTTGAGACAGCCACCACCTGGGTTGAACTTGAATGTTCATGGGCAACCATTGAACAGGACATATGCACCCAGAAGTGATTGGAAGCTAGACAAAGACAACTCAAAAACCAACCATAGCTTCTTTACCTAAATAATTGTTTTCCTTCTCTTATACCTAAGCCCTCTTTATTTTTTCGAATGCCTTGACAGTATACTTCAAAGACTTAAAGTATAAACTTAGGAACAACAACATGCATACCTATGCTCGGAATACGAGATGACTCAAAGCATGGTCACTGACCAATACACTGTGGATCCATGAAAAATATTGACTAAGGATATGTCCACCAAAGATACAATGTGGATCCATATCTCCATGACATGAACTAATCGTAGCCATGAAAAATGCACAGTGGATCTACGAGATGATTAAAACTTAGCCATGGACCAATACAATGTGCATCTATGTGACAATCTATACATCAGCATGCTCAAATGATCTACTTCACAGCCTGTGCAAATAAGTTTAACATAGTGAATGTTCAACCCAGGTTATTTTTCCTAATCCCAATGTTGTACGAATCTAGCCATGTGAATAGATTTTTTGATGTCGAACATGGTAGAAACCACTTGATTACCAGTCAATGAGGTAAACCATTAACAAGTGCGAGGGAAATCATCGATGATGTCAATGACTCTGAAGGTACCCTAGTACATTCTAGTGAATGTGAATAAATGAACTGAAGTCAAACATTCATGGAATCATCTGATCAGAGGTCAATGATGTAAATCCATTGTCAGAAGGGAGGAGGCCTACCATTGAGGCATGCAAGTCCCAAGGTACCAACTGGTTTCTAAGTCTAATTCCTAGATGATGTGTTGAAGTCGACAAGAAAAGACTAGTCAAAGGAGGGCCTTGATGTATCCCCCATCAGCACACAAAATTGACATAGGAAAGTGATGTAATATGATGAATCAAATGAGTATAGACTTGCACAGGAAATGGAAACTGGCAGTACTACAGATGGATGGTTTGAAGTGA
>SNQJ01S0024503.1:7402-18017 GCA_010110895.2 Picea sitchensis | reverse complement strand
AGAAGTGGGTTAACCCTAAAATAAGGAAAGTGGGCAAAGTGACCTAGAAGATGTTTTTAAGGAAGCTACTTGGAGAGTATAAATAAGAGGCAAGGCTCTCTCATTTTACATCACACTTGAGAATATTGAATATCTATAGGTGTATGAGGTAACCAAATGATATCTGAGAAAAATTTCTAAGGAAAGGTGAAGAAAATAAGGTTGTAATTCAAGGAAGGATAAATTCATTGGATGATGCTTTCTAAGGTATGTTATTTATAGGTCATCTCACTATTTTTGCAATAACTTTTTTTCTAGAATGATTCAGACCATGAAATTGCTATGCCATTGAGTAAACATATCCAATTATCTTTGGTAAAAAAATTCATCTTGTGGTTCATTGTATTTTGGAGTTACACTCCGTGGAAAATAGGGTTTGTGGCTAGTCCTGAAACTAGTCTAAAACAGGTGTTTCGGGTAAAAACGTCATAACTTATTCATAACAGATACAAATCATAATTGGATGATGAAATTGATGAGGTATTTTGGTTGAGGTACAAGTTGGGTACATGGTTGAGACAAGTAGTTTATGAGTTGGCACATACATGAGGTGTACAGTTGATGATGTTGGTACATATTGAAGAGTCATAATTGATGAGTAGTTGACACATGATTGGTACATACTTGGTACATGGATGCTACACTTGTTTATGGTATAGGTTGATTACAAGTTGAGGTACAAGTTGATGCATGGTTTAGTTTTATTGGTTCAGGTTTACAGCGGTATATATCACAGTGATAGTGTGACACTGGTTCCATCATTCTACTTCTACTTCAGGGCAGTTGGATGGGGAAAGGACAGGTGGTTGTAGCCACCTTCCGGTTGTATTCAGAGAACATAGGGGGTTGTAGCCAAAGAAGTGAGGAGTTGGATCTTCCCTCAGGTTATATCCTGAGAAACTAGGGGGTTGGAGCCTCCTTCCAGTTACAACTAGAAAACAAAGGAAGTTGGTGCTTCCAATTAATGTAATTCTTCAAGACATACAAGAAAAAACATTATGTGGCTTTCTCCCAATTTGGGTTTCCACGTAAAACACTGGTGTATTGTGTATGTGTGTGATTGTTCATTTCTTATTTATCATTATTGAATAATAATTCTACATTGATCTAACACTTGGATTATGTGAAGAAAAAGGATTATAATTATGCTACTACTGATTCACCCCCCCTCTTAGTAATCCAACAATTGGTATCAGAGCAGGTTCCTTCAGAAATTAGTTTAACCACTGAAAGGTAGATCATGGAGAGAGACAACTTGTATAAAAATGGAATACCATAGTTTGATGGACAAAAGTATGCTTTTTGGAGCATAAGGATGAAGACATATATACATGCACAGGTGTTGTGGTGGGAAATCCCCCTACAGACTAGCATTTAGGGTTATATTATGAATGCAGATAAGACCGAAAGAATCCTACTTTCTACCGTCGTCGCAGACCTAATCCCCATTTCTTTTAAGAAAATACATGGTTAAACGAACATACCTTGTTTCGAACGTTCGATGTCGATCCTTCTTCACGCTTGATCACTTGTTAGCAGCTATCCTCACAAGACTGACCTGTGTACAAAACAAGCAACAAACTCTACATGCATTTGTTCTACAGATTAATGGGTTAGAGATTCAAACATATATTCACTAAACTATGAATAACTCATATAGTGGGACAAGAAAAGCATTTCTTTATTATTAACTTTAATGAATCAACTTACAATGTCAAGACCGGCCACCACTCCATGAACTTGATCCTGGGCTCCTCTTCAAATGTCCTTCAACTGCTTTTCTCTGTATCTCTCTTTGCACAAGGATGGCTAAAGGGTTGAGACAATGGGAATGTGCAATTGGGTAGATTTTCTTTATTATTATTCTCCTCCTCCAAATGGGACCCCTAACCCTTATTTTCTAGGCTAGAAGAAGCTAGGTATTTGGACAAACCCTTATCCATGCATGGTCGGGAGTTTCAGTTAACTCACCCAAAGTTGTGTGTTATGTCGACAACTTTCCTTTTTTCATGCCTTTGTAGGTACATGTGGGCTATTTTAGGTCAGCCAGTGTGTACATGCATGCAGTAATGGAGTAGGGCACGTGGGCCCTTATAAAAGAGGTTTTTTAAAGAGTTGTTTAGAAGTGTTTTGGAAAAGAAGGAATATGAGATGGCCTAATTTCAGGTAAGCATGTATGGTGAAAATTAGGGATATAAAAGATGCCCCCTAATGTGTGAGGTAAGAAGAGCATCTGATGACAAAAATACATTACCAATATTTACTGATGTGCTGAACAGGTGAGCCCAAGGACCAGGAATCGAGAGGCGCCATCTGTAAAATAACAAATGTCTCACCGAGGCGGGCATACCCATGCTCGGGATAAAATAGAATCATGGCTACCAATCAAATACACTGTAGATCCATGTTAAATAACTATATAAAGTGTAGCCACGAACAATACATAGCGGAGCTACATCTTGAAATCAAAAAGATACACATATAGAGTATCCATCTTCTAGAAGGTTATATGGCCTGATGGCTAGAGATGAGATCTTCAAAGCTTGAGAAACAACTTCAAAATATTCAAAAATCAAGGTAGGAGTGTAATATGAGTGTACGACTACACTACCTAGAGGTCTTCAACGTCTCATCGGTCATGGACTAGATAATCTTGATGATCGGACTGAAGGCTTCATTGATTTTGAACAAGGACTTGATTGGACATTCAGGATGGTCGAGTATGAGGTCAAGAGACAAACTACAGAGGGGTTGACTCAGGCTTGGTGAAAAACTTCCCTTGGACAACAACATGACAAATGATGAGACTCAGGCAGCATGGCATTAACATAAGTTTACGAGGCAGGAGGCAATGCAAACTCTCCATATGTTTGGAAGAATAACCAAACAAAGGAAGACAAAGCTCTATGTAGCGAGAAAATATTCCTAAGATCATATTAAATCCCAGGTTTTGATGAACAAACAAACATATGTGCTTTATCCAAGGGCGACTCATTATGCTGCCAATAAAGAAAATACTTTTCCCTTCCTCTTTTTGGGGTATATTTGATTTTTTTTGTCTTTTTCAATAATTTTGGAAAAAGAATAAAAGAATGTTACGTTACAAAGGAGAATTGAGTGTCACAAACATACTAGTTCCAAGCGCATGGAACATAGGGATGTTCAGGGAAAAGAGATATATGCAAGAAAAGGACACTTGGGAAAAATCCTCTAGGGGCCAAAGGTGTCAAGATGCAGAGGAAAAATGCTATAGGGCTTGTGTATAAGGCATGCTTCAGATGGTTCAGTTGAGAGAAACATGGAGCCGACGTTATGCCAAAGACACAAGTATGAAAATGCAATTAACAAAACACACAATGGTAACATCCTTCGATGTAAGTTTAACGAGCCCAGAGAAGGTGAGCTTGGTGGTTTTTCATATTTAGAGAGTCTGAAAAAACGTAAAAGGAGACTCCATTGGGGTACCTTTTTTGAAGATAGTCTAGTTAGTTCAAAAAAGGGGTAAACTAGCACTGACAAGACGTCTATTCAAAACCATTTTTATGAGTGTGATAAGGACAAGATCACTCGGCCATTTTTTCATTTTTAAGGAGTCTGAAAAAAGCTTAACTATGGACTCCATCGAGAATGTTCTTCTGGACCAGTTTAACGAGTGTGAAAGAATAAGGTCACTCGGTGATCTTTTCAATTTTAGGGAGTCTGAAAGATCTTAACTATGGACTTCGAGGGGGTTCCTTTTTCATAAGTTTAGTCCCTTAGGCCCGAAAAAGGGGTAAAATTATACCTGAGGGTACTCTTATAGAGAACTGAAGTTCCATAGAGTATACCTTTGTTCATACAATTGACCGTATGGACTGAAAAAGGGGTAAACTACCGCCGGACATACGTGACTTTAAATTTCAGTTTAACAAGCGTGAAAGGCCACAAGATCGCTCGACAATATTTTCATGTTTAGAGTGTCTGAAAAGGGCTTAAAAGAAGACCCGTAGAGGTTACTTTTCTCAATTAATCCAGACGAGATTGAAAAGCATAAATGCAGTCTCGCCAGATGTTGCTTTCGGATCTCAAAGTGAGCTTGAAAAACAACAAAGTTAGCTCATTATCGACACTTTGTGGGTCGTTGCTGGGTATCTCCTTGGGGGAGCAGTATGCTCTGACGAAAACATTGTCTACGATGCCAGGGGTTCTTGAGAGATTTATAGGTATCGTTTTAGTGATACTTGCCATATTACCTTCGACATAGCCAAAGGATTGATAGGACAAGATGTATCTCTAGTCATAGTCAAAGTGAATTCCCCTACTTTGATTTTGCTTAACTCTGGGAGGAAGTATGATCTATGATGAAGGTCTTCCCAGGGTTGGTCTGGACTAGTCATTGCTTCAATTATAGCTTTATCAGATGGAAATACTAAGTCTAATGAATCGGTGTCAGCGAGAGAACCCTGAGCCCAAATAGGCTCTAGAAGTGGATCGAACTCTTGTGCAAGAGTTGGATCAGTGTTGGCTGAAGATTGCTGGACTAAAGAGTACGCTACTTCAGATACGGACAAGGGCATGGACATGCCCGGGTGCCTTGTCCCAACCATCGTGGCTGATAGGGAAGGAAGTATCCACGGATCATCGAAGTAAGTTGTGCAGAATGAAGAAACTTGAAGAATCACAACCTTATGGTGATTGGATATAAACTTGATATCGCCTTGAGGGGGTGGGTAATCGAAGGTACCCATCAAACATGGGCACAAACCAACCCCTACATTGACCATGCCTGGTTGAGGATTATCAATCATCGGGACTGTGGATGCCCCCAATGAAGGGTCGGGTCTGGAGAAAGACAATTGATCGATGGTCACAATCCGACCCTCGTGTGGAAACAACAAGACCCCGAAAACTGTAGCAACCACCGCTTGCATGGAATAAGTCCAACTCTTCCCTAACAAGAGGTTTTTGTCGAGGGGTGCATCGACTACTTCTACCTCGACACATACGGTCTTCCCTCCTAACTGCANGGGAATGATACCATGTGGTCAAAATGAATGACCATTGAAAGAAGTGAGGAGAGTAGGTGACGGAGAAAAAATGGGCTGGCCAATGGCATTCCAACATGACAACGACATAACACATGTCGAGGCGCCCTCATCAACCACCATGTGGAAGATATTCTGAGTAAAATTTTTTGTGGGATAATCCACTACTATTTGAAATGCTATGTGGTAAGGCAGACAAGGTTTTAAGTCAGTTGTATCCAGCATGATTGTACTAGGATTACAAGTTTTGGTAGATCCTAAAGCGGTTAACAAGGCTTTCCTCTGCGATGGGTAGCTTTGGAGGACCTCCAAAGAGGACATCACACAAGGGGTTTGTGATAAATCTTCCACCACAGAATAGTTCTGGGTGGCCCTTGCATTTGGGTTGTGAGAAGTGTTTTTGAACGCACCTTTGGGGATGCGTGTCATTGTTTCACCCAACGTCTTCTCAATCTGTAGAGGAAGAGATGGGAGTTTGACTTCTTTTCCCTTATCAGAAGTGCTTGGTTTACTATAGTCATGTGCTCTAGTCGATATAAAAGCATCACCCTTCACCATATATACATTCGTGGATGCGGGTTTATTCGAAGACGGAGAGGGTCCTTGGCTGCCCCCTTCCATGGTTGCAGAGGCTTGGGTTAGATTTTGCCCATATTGAAATGGATTGGTTAACACAATAGGTATTTGTTGCATCACAAACTTTTGGGCTTCTGCAAGCCGAGGACATAGACGGGTCAGGTGGTCTTCCACACACAAGTTGCATGGATACCTCACCCTCTGTTTCTTAGTGTTGTCCCCGCCAACATTATCGGTAGGATTTTTATCCCCCTTACCCTTCTTTCGTTGTTTTTTCTTTCCTTCAGGCTACTGGGTGGCCTTTGGATTAGCTGATTGCACTGTGTGTACATCCGACATTTTGGTAGGGGGAGAAGCCAAAGTTGTAGTGTGGTTGGCCGCTATGTGTTGTATAGACAACTGCTGCAACTGCTTCGTCAATTGCTCAACGGGATTTGTTTATGCTGAACCAACAATACCATCGGCATGTGGTCCAACTCTCTGTCTGGTTTTATCAAGTATTGAGCGTGGCGCATTTGGAAAGATCTCATATAATAAACCATACTGAGAATAGATTAACTCAAGTTGTTGAGCTCTCATGATGGCATCTTCTTCAAAAAATATTCTCAATGTCGCGACATATTTGGATAACTGTGGGACCAAAGAATTAAGGAACCACTCGAGCAGGAATGCTAGTGGGACTGGTACCTTAATTAAACTCTTTCGACATCTCCATTCTTGGATGTGATCAGAGATATGGTCCACTTTTGTTTGTGATAAATTGGCCAGCAATTTGGTGCCAGCATCATATCTCACAGGTAACTGGAAATGGTTTAGGAAAGCCATCGCCAGTTCGACGAAGCAAGAGTATCTTAAGAGATCGAGCTCAATGTACCATTTTGCAGCACTCCCAATGAGAGTACATTGAAACAATCACAACTATATGGAGTCATCTTTCAATGAGTTAGATGAGCACCAGAGATGGAAGGTAGTCACATGATCTCCTGGATCTTCGTTAGGCTTGGCCTCAAACTTTGGGATGTCCGAAGGAAACTTTGTCGACATAGGAGGCCAATGTGGATCGTGACAGATAGGGTCATTCAACAACCTTGTCAAGTCTGACAAATGCAAGGTTGCCAGGAAGGGTAGTTTTGGTTGTTGGTGATAACCTAGGAAAAAGGGGCCTGGAGTTTGATTGGCACTAGGTTGGCAAGAAAAGTTCGGCTACTGGCCTAGGTTCTGGTAAAAACCATGGCCATGGTCAGCGTATGGATTTCATGTGAGGAGACATCATCCACTGATTTCCAAAATAGGACATAGATGGTTGGGAATGCATTACATTCGAAGGAATTTGGGAAGGGTTGCCTCATGTTGGTCCCATGGGGATAGGCATAGTACTTTGTCCGGGGTTTCATTGATTGTGAAAAGAATTACCCCAGATCGACATTCTTGACCAGGGAACGGATCCCTGCCAAGAATTCCAAGGCCCTAATGAAGAAGAAGTTCCTGGGTGTGCCCCCTGTGCAGGAATAGTACCCTGCATAGGAATAGATTGTTCGACACCGGGATTGGCCCCAGTTGGGAAAACAACTGACGAGAAGGAATTGTTACCAAATACACTGAACAAAGAAAACAATGTTGAACCTAATGGCATATTATGTGAATGTGGTCCTTGACTCCCTACTCCAAATATACTATGGTGTGTAGGCGGCCCGGTGGATGGCTAGTGTGTGCCACAGAACGAAGGGGAGGAAGGAGGTATATGACCTCCTCTATAAGGGAAAGCGTTAAAGGGAGTGGAAGTTCCCCCCATGTGGCCTTGCAAAGGAGCATTAGAGCTCCCTTCCCCCAGACCTGAAGTCTATGAAGTAGAGTAGGAAAGTACATGACTTGTACCTAAACTATGCATCTCGTATGAGAACGGAGGGCATGTCGCACTTGGTGTGAAAGGGGTTGTAGCCTCCACCAGAGACAGGATCGAACCACTGTACGATGTAGAGGCGGTCGAGACCATGGTGGCTCAGACCAGTGACAGTGGGTTAGGAGGTGGAAACTCTCTTGTGGTGACAACCATAGTGGGAATTAAAGAATTCCCAGAAGGAGTAACAACATTTGTTTCCATTGTTGTGTGTGACATTGTCTGACACTCGTAAGGATGAACTGGTATGATGGTGGGTGATGAAAGATCAGTGGTGGAGGTTTCAACAAGACCAAAATCTTTTTCTCCAAGGTCTAAAATGGTCGATTCCTCTGGATGTTGGTCGGGCACAATTTCTTGTGACCCGATCTCTTCAAAAGACCCTTGTTGGTCTAGCTTTCGCGTTAGTGATGGAGGGGGTGGCTCCAGTGTAACCGGCGATAGGCCAAGAAGCCTTCATGACTGACGGAGCTTGTGATCCTCCATTGTGTGAGAATATCAAAAACACTCTAGGGAATTCTAGTCGTTCAAAAACAACACACACTAAAAAAATTCCTTATAAGATAAAGCATGCAAACACTAAATTAATTGGAAGAACAGTTACAACAACCAACACTAGAGCAACTTACCGATGCAAGTGAAACTCGAACACGGAAGTGTTGGCAAATGTTTAACAGGCAGCGTATGCTTGTCATTGATGGAAAGTACAACAATGAAGATGGCATGAGTATAGGAAGAATGTAACAGACGAGCATCAGAAGTATTCTAGGAAGACGCTGTAGAGCAAGTTCGATAAGTTCAGAAGAGATAGTGCAGAGGATTATTGGCAGGTTTAACAGGCAAAGTGAGCTTGTCATTGATGGCATGATCAGAGTGTGCATCGATGGCAAAATAGGAACAAAGTAAGATCAGGAGGAATTAGCGTAGAGTCAAATGCAGTGCGTAGGTGTGCACCAGGGATGAGGTTAACTCATTACTAAATCTCAAGAGAGATAGCGTACTCAGGATCACAGGTGGATCAAAGTTCAAGGCCTTTGACACTTAGAAATTCTTCTAAGTAAGGAGGATGTGTAAGCTTAGGCAGAGAAGCAACATTGATCGTTGGATCCCATTCAGAATTCTCGGTGACCGTCAGATCTGAATCCAGGCAGGAGGAGCGCAAAGATGGAGGACAGATCTTAGGCATCAGATCTGAGCGTAAGATCTGACCATCATTGGATCAGGAAGAACCTGCACATTATTTAAAGTGCAAGGAGTAGCGGGCTCACAAAATCCCGAAAGAAGGAGGATCGTCCATCTTCGAGTAGGACATGTGGCGAAAGATCGTCGTTTCGCTGACTAGAAATTCAAAGGAATGGGGTTCCCTAACCTCTTGAAATCGTGACTTAATTTGAGCTGTCAGATCAAGTTTTAATCTGGACTGTTGGTCCTAGTCCATTTCGGAGTTTCAAAGATCGCGACTTGGAGAGTCGAGATGCCTCATCTCCAGAATCACGAAATGCGAAATAGAGAAATGATCTGAGCCGTCAAATCAAGTGTTGATCGGGAGCGTTGATCCCACACCATTTTTGGGTTTCGGGGATCGCAACTTGGAAAGTCGAGATGCCTCATCTCCAGAATCATGAAATGAAAAATTGAGAAATGATCTGAGTCGTCAAATCAAGTGTTGATCGAGACCATTGATCCCACGCCATTTCAGGGTTTCGGGGATCATGACTTCGAGAGTCGAGATGCCTCATCTCTAGAATCATGAAATGCAAAATCGAGAAATGATATGAGCTGTCAAATCAAGTGTTGATTGGGACCGTTGATCCCACATCATTTCTGGGTTTCCGGGATCGCGAATTGGATAGTCGAGATGTCTCATCTCCAGATTCACGAAATGAGAAATCACGAAAGCGCCTTATGCATAAGGCTGTGGTCACAACCCTTGGTCACATCAGTGAGAGATGGAGGAAAGAGCTAGAGTAACCAAGCTCCTTTTCGGGGAATCGCGACTGGGAATGTCGAGACACATGGTCACACGAATTCCGAATTGTTGAATGCCGAAATGCCGAAACGAATGCAAGATCCCATGGAATCAATCCAACAGTGCAGGTGAATTTGAACAATATCGGAGGGCTATTGTAGCACGACATAGTGTAACTACCAGAAACCACTGATGGTTTCTGCCAGAGGACTCGAAAACACTTCGGGATGATTGGCAGAGGAGGTGAAGAGTCTCTGAGAATATTCAAGAGGGATGAAGATGTTGGTGGAGGTGATGGATAGCTGGATGAGCATTGAGGCCTGTAACTGGAACAGAAAAGTTGTGCTCGACTGTCACAGAGAAGACGAAGAGTCTCAAACTGCCAGAGAGGCTGAGGAATCTCAGTAGAACACCCAGTAATGCTGAACGTGTGGTGGAAATGACTAGAGAAGTTGAAAAGTCACGATGATGATCAAACAGAGCACTCAAGTTGTGGAGGAATTTGGCATGGAGTGAGCATGTAGAGGCATGGAAAATATTTCATGCACAAAGACAACAGAGACTATAAGAATGTTAAACAAAGAAGAGATAGGGTTGTCACTGTGCAGGAGAATTCAGGGGTGTGCAAGGAGGCAGAGCGCAGGAGCATAAATGCACAGTTGAGGAATGGTGCATTAAAGGGATATGGTGCATAGAGCATGAAAGGAAGAAGAATAGAAAGTGAAAAGGGTGTGCAGAAGACACTAATGAAGACAAGGCTGAGCAGTGTAACAGAACAATGAAAAGGCTGGTAAGACATTGAATAACTTTATTTCGCTGTAATAAGTTTTAGTAACAAAGAAATTATACTTGAGGGTGGAAAGGAGGTGCTAGGGAGGACTATTGTCCTCATAGGTTCAAGTGGGTTCTTGAACACATGGAGTTGTAGCTTCCATCTGGTTGCAGCCAGAGAAACCAGGGTGGCAGGGTGCTGCAAGGGAGAACTCTTGTTCTCTTTTATACAAGTTGGTGCCTGTATGATTGGAAGTTGGTGCTTCCATCCAGTTGGTGCTGGAAACACTCAGGGAGTTGGTGCTTCATTCTAGTTGGTGCTAGAGAAACCAGGGAGTT
>SNQJ01S0024502.1:84838-119452 GCA_010110895.2 Picea sitchensis | reverse complement strand
AGTATTTATGGTTTTATTTTTTATTCTTAAATTTTCATGACCCACTATTCACGTCATGATTGATGGATAGTTAATTAGCCTTGAACATTGTTATATCTAATATGTAGGAAGTTCATTGTTATTCTTTTTATAATTATAAATATGATTGATACAATTTTAAAATTGAAAATGTAACCCTTAATTATAAATATACCGTAAAGAAAGAATCTCGATATTTGCATTATAATTAATTTATATCAGATCAGTCAAAAGTTAAGCAAGAATCTTGAAATTTGCATTAATAGTTGTTATAATTAATTTATATCAGATCAGTTAAAAGTTAAGCAAGAATATTGACATTTGTATTAATTGTTGTACTCTTTTTGAGAGTTTTTAATTAAGCCTGTTATTGCACAGTTTGTACTTTGAAGAATAAAGAAAAGGTAGAGAATACAAACTGACGCAACATGAGACTACCCTATCACTGCCACTTCAATAGGGTATCTTTTTCTATTTAGGGTGGTAGGCCCAGAGGAGATGTCCCTGGTGCCCTGGGGTTTTGAGAAGGCAAATGTTTAAAGCTAAGTAAAAGTCCCCCCCCCTCATAAGTCACCACCGATCAGAAAGTCCGGCTAAACAACCAATAAAGATAACAATAACCAGAAGTGTACCTACCCGGAACAAAGCAACAAGAAACTATATATTTGCAAGATCACTTGTTGGTTAGTACTTCATGTAATTAGACTTTCTCAAATAAAGCAATTGACTAATATTATTGATGAAGCAATAAATGATGTAAAATAGCAATAATCACAAGACGCCACTTCACAATAAATGCTAAATAATCTTCACAATGAGCAATAATGATCTATCATCAATGTCACAATATCAACATTCATTAGAAGCAAAGACTATTATGTATTAGACAATCGTTCAATTGCTTTAAAGAAGTATTAAACGATGCATGGATATGACTATAACACAAGTGAATGATAACAACAATACGGTTAGTAGGTTAGTTTAAGCTAGGGTTAGAAGGTGTTAGTAGTTGTTCAAAGGTATTGCATGTTTGAAGTTTGTGATCAAAGCACTTAAGCATAAAGGTCTTAGATCAGTGCATTCATAGGGAAAATGGAGTCAACCTCCCTGCAAGAGTTGAAGGGACAAAATGATAATAGCAGGGCCAAAGACAAGAGGAATATCATGGATGAAGTGTTGTTAAGACAAGGCTTGAACCATCAACCCTAGGGGAAAACGACTCACTAAGGTGTAGTAACCCTAGGCCTTAGTGTGTTTTCCTCCTTCTTTAGCTCAATGACAAAGTAAAATCGGTTAGCATGAAGAGTAAATGGTAGGGTGTTGCAATGGCAAGGCCCTAGCAATATCTTCAGCAAATAAAATGGCTCCTTGGTATAACCTAGTAGGGACTTAAAATAAGGACACCAACATGTGCTTACTTCCTAGGGTTTATTCCAACAATTTCATTAACAAAATGCAAGTAAAAATACCATAACCATTCAAGTACATAAAGGATTGCAAAAATTCACTCACATTCACCAAGTATCATCAATGCCAAAACCTAGTTGTAAACCTTCCACCAAGAAAATGCCAAAAATAGCCAAAATAAGCCTCCTTCAACAAGTGTGCACTAGTAATTTTAGCCAAAGCCTTAAAAGAGGGTGCAAATTTCAGACCTCACACAAGTGTGAGTGAAAGATGATGAATAAAAGAGAATTTTAGCTCTCTTACTTATACCATACCAATGACCTTAATTAAATTTTAGGTCACAAAAGGCCGACATGGCCAAAAATACATAATAATATTGTTTTACATTAAATGTCATGATAAAACCCTAAATCAAGCATAAATGAGGACATCATGCCCTTTTAGGGTGACGTTAGCCCTTTTTAGGGCAACATTGGCCTCCTGGAACAAAACTATAACACTTTGTTTCCCCCAGACTGTAAATATAACTATATTGGCCAAGGAACTATGGAAAACCTAAAAGTGTGAATGTTTGATTTGATGGACCTTTGTACAAAAGGTCGATGAATGTAAATTATGTTATTTTAATAGAAAATGGTTACGTGTTGCATGACTGCTGAAAGAGGGGATGTGCTAAGAAAAACCATGAATGATATGAAAGGTGGTGGAGGGGACCCATAATGGTTGCGTTAACCTCCACCGAACCAGTACCATACTGGAATTAATTGCTCAGATCAGAACAACCCTTTGACCCATAAATGAATTACAGTCAGGTTGGTAGGTGGGAAGACCTCCTCAAGAATTAATGAGGGGATGGGGTAGACCACCCATCCGTAAGTCTTTCAGACCTGACCACGGACTGAGAATTTGATCCACATGTAATCTTGCTGAGGAAGGCAAGAAAGGAAGTGTGGTGGGCAGAGGAAGACCCGCGGAAAAAAATGCAGAGACGAGAGAAAAAACTCTCGGGTCTGAGGAAGGACTGAAAGATGAACAATTAGTTCTCATCACATAAAATAGAGATTGAGCCAGGAGAAGGAGAGTAACCTTCATCCTTAGATATTTCTATATTGGGAGAAGGAGAGTAGTCTTCATCCCTAACTTTCATTGAGCTGGAAGTAAGAGATTGAATCTCAAAGCATCGTGGCTTAATCTCGGGGGTGGCCAGTGATAAATCCATTGGGAGTAACTGAGCCTATGGTTGGGTGGAAACAATCACCCCTTTCAGTAGTCGCATCACACTATATGGTTCTGATAAGTGTTTTATTGCCTTATGCTTTGAATTGTAAATAATGGATGCATGCGAGTATTTACATGTCTATAAAGGGTTCTTTCTCTGTATTAAATGATTACATTATGAGTATGTGTTCGTTCCCTTGAGAACCTATATTTCTTCTTGAATTTCCATACATCCCAGTTTAATCACTCGAAGGCACTTTTCCCAGGAATTTACATCACTGTTCCAGAGTCGGAGCAAGCCTCTTGGCATAGCTACCGTTTTGGTAACCTCACAAGTTACTTTGCCTTGATTCAAAGCTTAAAGCTCTACGAGTTGGGAAGGTGCTCCCTTCAAACCAGTAGTCTAGGAGACTCTAAACTTGTGCATATTCCTTTAACCAAAAACCCAACTAGGAGCGGGGATTATAGCCCAGGAGTTATATGAAGGTCCACGTGACCTGGGTTTAGGAACCTTGGAGCTCGAGGCTCTGAGATGTCAAATTTCATAATAGTCAAGTTGAACCCTGCAATTGGTATGAACCGTCGATCTATGAACGAAGATCGAGGGTGGGGAATCACTGCGGAGCACGAAGGTGAAAATAGAGGACGCGTTAATTCACGGCCCACAATTCACCCTTGTCGTTGATATCGAAGGGCTGGAAGATCAACGATCCTGGTTAGACCAGAATCGAGCAAGCACTTTCTAGATTGTGGAGGTCGAACTCTCTGGTAAAGAGTACGCATGTTGGGGCCTCGCAATTTCTGTGAATTGTCGATTGTCGTTGACCTTCGATCTGAGTTTGACGCGATCCTTGAAATGAAAGCAGCATGTGGGATGGTGAAATATTCAAGGAGATCAATCTCAAAAGAGATATCATTTTCAGGAGTGCAGATGAAATCCAAGAGATGGGCCCGTAGGATAAGCAAAGGTCGAATCCTTCGAGCACTTAGAAAATATTCTAAGTCGGAGTAAGTCAGAAGCTCAGGAGGAGGAGTGACAATGGTCGTTGGATCACAATGCCAAGGATCGACAACTGTTTGATCTAAGCAAGGGGCATGAACCTTATCTCTTGGCACACGCAGGAGAATGAAACTTACCAAAGTTTCGAAGTCCCGAAGTAATTTGAGGTCATCCATCACCAGGAGGTGAATATGGACTGTGAGATCCAGAGGGATACGTGGTGATGAATCACGGACTCCATAGGAATATGTTCAAGGGTTTTCATTTGAAAGTTGAGATTCCCGAACCCCAAAGGCCCAAAGTGAATTTGGACCGCCAGATCCAGAGGGACACATGGCGACAGATCGTGGACTCCGGGGAAATTTGTGCGAGAGTTTTCAATTGAGATTTGAGACTCCTGAAGTTCGGAGAGCCGAAGTAAATCTCAGTCATCAGATCAACCAAAGTAGGATCCTGACCATTGATTGCCAGGATATACGTGTCAGCATATAAACAACTTCAGGAAATCTATTCAAGAGTTTTCAGTTGATATTTGAGACTCTCGAAGCCCGAGGAGCCGGAGAGCCGAAGCAAATCTCAGTCATCAGATCATCCGAAGTAAATCTCTAGCGTCGAATCGTCTGAAGTGAATCTGGACCCTCTGATCCAGAAGGGACGTGGCGTGAATTTGTGGACTCTGGATAAAGTCCCGAAGTAATTCATAGCCTTCAGATTAAGAAGGGACGTGGTGTGAACTTGTGGACTCTGGATAAAGTTCTGAAGTAATTCATAGCTGTCAGATTAAGAGGACGTGGCGTGAATCTGTGGACTCCAGGTAAAGTACCGAAGTAATTCATAGTTGTCAGATCTAGAGGAGACATGGCGTAAATATGTGAACTCCGGGTAAAGACCCAAAGCAATCCTCGATCGTCAGATCCAGAGGATAGGTGGCACAAATCTGTGGACTCTGGGTAAAGACCCGAAGTAATCTTTGATCGTTAGATCAAGTGGACACATGTCATTGGATTATAGCCTTCGGATAAAAACCATTGGGAAAAAGGGTGAAGTTTGAGATTTGAGATCTCAGAAGTTTGGAGACCCGAAGGAGATCTCGACCATTGATCGAGAAGAGGGCCACAGGACCGTTGATCTAGTTGAAAGGGTCAAACACCCGAAGTAGAAGCAGGGTTGTTGATTTAGGAGTACAGGTGTCCACAGATCGTCAACTCCGGAAGATTGATGTATGAAGGAAAGAAGGGTTTGATATTTGAAAAGTCCAAAGTCTGGAATCACGAAGGAGATCACATTTGTTGAATTAGGAGGGGTATATCTAGTCCGTGGATTTGAAAATTGCAGATTTGAACCGTCATTTCAGACAGTGCTGTCAAGATCGGGAGATCGATGGTCCCATACCATTGCGGGGATTGGAGGTCTGCAAACTTTAAAAATTTAAGGGCGGGCTGCAATCCAAACCCCGGTTTTGGAGAAAGGACACGTGGAGGCTCGAGGAGAATTTTAGGCCGAAAAGTAGTTTGGTTTCAAACTGCCTTTGGCTGCACTCGCAATTGTGTGTTTTCATGAGGTCATCACCCAAGGCCACATCCGAGGAGGGGCCAAGAGAAAAGGGGCTAACGCAAACTCCAAGACTTCGCTGAAGCACGAAGGAGAAGGTCGTGGGTATCATAAGACCTGCACTAGAAGCCAAAAGGGCCTGTGTTTTATTAGGAGGTGAGACTATCAAGTCTCAAAGTCTTGTTTGACTTAGAGAATCGGAGAATCTTGACCGAAGGTTCGGGCTGAGTCCCAGACTTCCCAAATTAGGAATCATAGAGGGAAAGGATATGTTCCTGTAAGGAGGACAATTTTTTTTTATTTTTCCCCATCATGGGTGTGTTACAAATTGGTATCAGAGCATGGTTACAACACTTGGCCCGCTTGGACTCATGGACGAGTCGCTTAAAAACTCTATTTGGAGTACTTTTAAAAGAGTGACACTCTACCTTATCTCTTTCTTAAAAAGTCTGGTTAAAAATGTTACTAAAGAAAAGAATGAAACTTTCTACAGTGTGTGTGCATTCAAGAAATTGAACCGTGTATTGTTCATGAGCTAATAGACTGTTAGCTAACAATAAGTGTTTTTGGTCAACACTCGAGTAGTCAGTAAATCATGGAAAAACTTCAAGACTAAAGGATGGTGACATGTCATGAAATGGGGGATGGCTCCCACAATAGAGATGAAGAATATGATGAAAGGAGGGTGGTGGAAACCCCTCCAGATCTGGCTGAAACTGTAAGGAGCCTTAGGGCCGAATTACAGAATTGCAAGGCTGACAACGAGAGATTAATAAAGGAGCAAGAAAAAGAAACAGAAATTAACAAAGTCTTGTTGCAGAGCTTGTCCGACATACAGAGGAAACTATAACATGAACCCGCAACCATTCATGTGGACTGATGACATAAGAAGAGAAGTCAAAGTCCACCTGAGATCCGAAAACATGATTTCATTAGTGACCACATTGGGAGAAGCACCTCGAAGAAGGTCCAACCTGGAGGCAGGGGACACTCATCGGTAGAGTCCTTTGGAAAGGAAGCTGACAAATTTGAAGGATCTTGTAGTAACAGAGCAAGCTCACATTCTCAAAGGAAACGAAAGAAGAAGAAGCATTCCAAAAATCATGATTATGAAGAATTCAAGAAAGCCAAACCACCCTTTTTCGATGAAGAGATTAGGAAGGGAGAAGAGGCTGAAGTTTGGCTGCTTGGTTTAAAGAAGTACTTCAGAGTCCATGACTACTCTAAAAAATTGAAGCCTCGAATAACCATCTTTAACCTAAATGGAAAGGCTTCCATTTGGTGGAAAGACCTTAGGAATGTGAAAGGAGTCCATGAGAAGGACTTGTCATGGAAATAGTTTGAGAAATACTTCAGGAAACAGTATCTGTCAGAGAAATACATGGATGGGAATACTAAGGAATTTTATGAACTCAGGCTGGGGCAACTCACCATAGATGAATTTGTCAATAAATTCCTTGAACTACTAAAGTATGTACCCTACATAAAAGATGAAAAAGTAAAAATGCAGCGGTTTATTAGTGGGTTACCTCAGACCTATCGAGACAGGATTGAGTTCGACGAACCAAATACAATAGAAGAAACTATTTGGAAGGTGAGGTTTTGTTATTAACAATTTGGGAGTAAGACAAGACCTCACGAGGACTGGAAGAAGAGGAGTAGTTCGGGATTCCATAAGAAGGGATTTAAATCCTCAAGATTTAAGAACTATGGAAAATATTCTAGAAGGAGCCTTCCTACTAGAAGTGTATATCAACAAAATTTCCCCTCTCAAAGTGGAAATAAACCTTTTAAAACAGTCCCATAAAATATCGATAACCTAAAGAAGGAACCCTTAAAATGTTGGGGTTGTGGAGAAGATCATCGATTAAGGGACTGCCCACATAGACAATATAATAGTAAGAGATTCTATAATATCCAAGAAGCTACCACCATCAATTATGTGGCTAGGAGCATGCCACGAATCTATGTAGCCTTGGACAATGATCAAGTCGACCACCAAGTTTTAATAGTGGAGCTGGAAGGTATCATCGCCAACCATCTAGTTTCTATTTTAATTGACCCGAGTTCTAATTTGAGTTATGTGGCCCCTGATATTGTTGATAAGTGTAAACTGCAACCAATTAGACATGTTAAATCATGGTTGGTGCGATTAGCCACTGGGACCAAAAGAAAGGTGGCAGAGGTCATACCAACCTGTCAACTCATCATGGGTGGATTTCCCACCTGAGCGACCCTTAACATACTTCCCCTAGGATCTTATGAATTGTTGATTGGTATGAATTGGTTGGCTGATTATAAAACTAAATTGGATTGTTATCATAAAAATTTAGAATGTGTAGATGAAGAAGGGAGAAAAACGACCCTCCAAGGGATTCAGAAGTCTGTCTCAATGAGACAAATATCAACCCTTCAAATGAAAAATTATTGCAGGAAGGGGTGTTCCTTATATGCCATACAAGTACTAGAATCTATTGAGAATGAAAAACCAAACCTAGGGGACCACCCTATATTAAGAGAATAGAAGGACGTGTTCCCAGAAGAGGTATCAGGTCTACCTCCGAGAAGGGATATTGACTTCTTGATAGAAGTTACACCAGGAGCGGCATCAACATCTAGAACGCCATATAGAATGAGCATGCCAGAGCTGGTTGAGCTCAAGATACAACTAAAGGAGATGATGGACAAAGGCTACATCCGACCCAGTGTATCTCCGTGGGGAGTGCCCGTCTTGTTTGTGAAAAAGAAAGATGGCACACTCCGACTGTGCATAGATTACAGACAACTCAATAAGACAACCATAAAGAGCAAGTACCCCTTACCAAGAATTCATGTTCGACCAATTGGGAGGTGCTTCCATCTTATTGAAGATCAACTTAAGGTCTAGATACCACCAAGTCTAGATTAAGGATGAAGACATCCACAAAACAACCTTCAGGACGAGGTATGGTCACTATGAATTCATGGTGGTGCCATTTGGGTTAACCAATACCCCCGCCACTTTTATGGGCTTGATGAATAATGTACTCAACAAATTCCTAGACAAATTTGTATTGGTTTTCATTGATGATATCCTAATGTACTCCAAGAATAGGGAGGATCACAAAGAACATCTTTGAATTGTACTCCAAGTACTAAGAGAGCATCATCTCTACGCTAAGTTTAGCAAGTGTGATTTCTTTCAGAAGCAAGTCCATTACTTAGGCCATGTCATATCTAAGGAAGGGGTGGCAGTAGAATCCGACAAGATCATATCTATTATGGAATGTCCTACCCTGAAGGATGTATCTGATATTAGATCCTTCATGGGCTTAGTAGGATACTATAGAAGGTTCATAAAAGGGTTTTCCAAGATTGGATGTCCAATCATTGCCCTTTAGAAAAAGGGGATTAAATTCATTTGGACATAAAAATGTGAAGAAAGATTTCAGAAACTGAAATACCTCTTGATCCATGCACCTGTGCTAAAGATTGAAGACCCAGATAATGATTTCCTCGTGTGTACAAATCCCTGCAAATAAGTACTCGGAGGAGTCCTTATGCAAAAGGGACGTGTAATTTGCTACGCGTCCAGGAAATTAAATGAGCATGAGATCAATTATGTGACCCATGACCTAGAGTTGGATTCCATAGTACATGTTTTAAAAATGTGGAGGCACTACCTCCTGGGTAGGATATTTTTTCTTATGAAAGACCATGGTGGATTGAGACACCTGTTTGATCAACCAAAACTCAATGCCAGGCAAGCTAGGTGGATGGCTCTCCTAAGTGAATTTGATTTCAAAATCAAACACATAAAAGGGAAGTAAAATAGGGTGGTTGATGCCCTTAGCAGAAGTATAAAAATGATTCATCTAGTAGCAATAAGCACCTGTGAAACGAATGTTAGGGAAATAGTTAGAAATTCACAAGAGACATATGTGTTCTTCAAGACCGTGACTTCATACCTAAGGCAAGCGTCTACAGGGCTAAAATATGAAGGCTACCAGATGCTCGAGGAAGGGATGCTGACTTACAGAAACAGATTGTATATTCCAAAATGTGACGACTTGAAGAGGTTCATAATGGATGAACTATATAAGAGACCATAGAATGGTCACCCAGGATATCAGAAGATGATCACGACCACTAGGAAACAATTCTATTGGCCTGGATTGAAGAAAGACATAGCTAACTATTTAGCTAAGTGCCTAGAATGCCAACAAGTTAAGGCAAAACATCGACATCCAATAGGATTGTTAAACCCCTATCGATCGCATAATGGAAATGGGAATCCATCTCCATGGACTTCATCACCAGATTATCAAAGTAGACCAAGCAAAGTTATGCCATCATGGTTGTGGTGGACAAACTGAGTAAGTCTGCTCATTTTGTTCATGTCAAATCAACTTGCAAGGCCATAGATATTGCCAACATATTCATGAAGGAGATATTTAGATTGCATGGCATGCCCAACGAAATTGTATCTGACTGAGATACCAAATTCACTTCAAGATTTTGGAAATCCCTAATGGATGGTTTTGAGACAAAATTGTTGTTCAACACAACTTATCACCCTCAAACTGATGGACAGACATAAAGAGTGAACCAAATAGTAGAATACATGCTAAGGATGCCTGTAATGCATCAGCCTAAGAAGTGGGAAGACTACCTACCATTGGTAGAGTTTGTCTACAAAAACATTTATCAGGAATCCTTGAAGATGAGCCCTTTTGAAGCCCTCTATGGTAGACTATGAAACATTCCAATCAGTTGGAGTAACCCAGTGGATAGAATTACAATTAGACCCAACATGCTGAAAGAAATGGAACAACAAGTGGTTCAAATAAGACAAAATCTGAAGATTACTCAGGATAGACAGAAAAGTTACACTGACAGAAAGAGGACTCCCAAAGAGTTCAAGACCGGATACCATGTCTATCTCAGAGTTAGACCCAGGAAGAGTTCGCTGAGAATGGAAGCTTGTGCCAAATTGACACCTCAGTATTGTGGACCCTTTGAAGTATTAGATAGAGTGGGACCTATAGCCTATAGGATAGCACTCCCTCACACTGTAAAGGCACATAAAGTTTTTCATGTTTCATTATTAAAGAAATATGTACATGATGCTAATCATATAATTCACTGGTCTGTGATCCAGGTGGAGCCGAAGGGAGAATTCCTGCCAGAACCCCAATGCATATTAGACATGAAGGAAACCTCACTCAGGAACCAAACCATTACATTGGTCAAGGTGCAGTGGAAACACTTTGGCCCAGATGAGGCTACTTGGGAAATGGAGGATGCCATGAGACATGCATATCCGATCTTGTTTACTCCTGTACATACATGTCATGTTGACAGATTAAACATCGAGGACAATGTTTCTTTAAGGGGGAGGGAATTGTAACACCTTGTTTCCCTCAGTCTGTAAATATAACTATATTGGCTAAGGAACTATGGAAAACCTAAAAGTGTGAATGTTTGATTTGATGGATCTTTGTACAAAAGGTCGATGAATGTAAATTCTGTTATTTTAATAGAAAATGGTTACGTGTTGCATGACTGCTGAAAGAGGGGATGTGCCAAGAGAAAACCACGAATGCTATGAAAGGTGGTGGAGGGGACCCATAAAGGTTGCGTTAACCTCCACCGAACTAGTACCATGCTGGAATTAATTTCTCAGATCAGAACAACCCTCTGACCCAGGAATGAATTACAGTCGCGCTGGTAGGTGGGAATATCTCCTCAAGATTTAATGAGGGGATGGGGTAGACCGCCCATCCGTAAGGCTTTTAGACCTGACCACAGACTGGGAATTCGAGCCACACACAATCTTGCTGAGGAAGGCAAGAAAGGAAGTGTGGTGGGCAGAGGAAGACCCGTGGAACAAAATGCAGAGACGAGAGAAGAAACTCTCGGGTCCGAGGAAGGACTGAAAGAGGAATAGTGAGTTCTGATCACAAAAAATAGAGATTAAGCCAGGAGAAGGAGAGTAACCTTCGTCCTTATCTATTTTTGTATTGGGAGAAGGAGATTAACCTTTGTCCCTAAATTCCATTGAGCTGGAAGTAAGAGATTGAATCTTAAAACATTGTGGCTTAATCTTGGGGGTGGCCAGTGATAAATCCATTGGGAGTGACTGAGCCTATGGTTGGATGGAAACGAGCACCCTTTTCAGCAATCGCATCACACTCTATGGTTTTGATAAGTGTTTTCTTTCCTTATGCTTTGAATTGTAAATAATGGATGCATGCGAGTATTTACATGTCTATAAATGGTTCTTTCTCTGTATTAAATTATTAAGTTATGAGTATGTGTTCGTTCCCTTGAGAACCTATATTTCTGCATGAATTTCCATACATCCCAGTTTAATCACTCGAAGGCGCTTTCCCTAGGAATTTACATCACCATTCCAGAGTTGGAGTAGGCCTCTAGGCATAGCTACTGTTTTGGTAACCTCACAAGTTACTTTGCCTTGATTCAGAGCTTAAATCTCTGCAAGTTGGGAAGGTGTTCCCTTAAGACCAGTAGTTTAGGAGACTCTTAACCAACGCCTATTCCCTTAACCAAAAAACCGACTAAGAGTGCGGATTATAGCCCAAGATTTATATGAAGGTCCATGTGACGTGGGTCTAGGAACCTTGGAGCTCGAGGCTCCGAGATGTCAAATTGCACAATAGTCAAGTTGAACCCCGCAATTGCTATGAACTATCGATCTATGAATGAAGATCGAGGGTGGGGAATCACTGTGAAGAACAAAGGTGAAAATAGTAGATGCGCTAGTTTGAGGCCCACAATTCACCCTTGTCATTGATATCGATGTGCTGAAAGATCAACGATCCCAGTTAGACTAGAATCGAGTGAGCACTTTCTAGATTACAGAGGTCGAAATCTATGGTAAAGAGTACGCATGTTGGGTCCCCACAATTTTTGTGAACTGTCTTTCGTCGTTGACCTTCGATCTGAGTTTGACGCGATCCCTGAAACACAAGGAGTGCGTGGGATGGTGAAATATTCAAGGAGATCAAGCTTAGAAGAGATAGCGTTTTCAGGGGTGCAAACGAAATCTAGGAGACGTGCCCATAGGAGGAGAAAAGGTTGAATCTTTCGAGCACTTAGAAAATATTCTAAGTTGGAGTAAGTCAGAAGCTTAGGAGGAGGAGAGACAGTGGCTGTTGGATCACAATGCCAAGTATCGAAAACCATCTAATGTAAGAAAGGTGCATGAACCTTAGCACTTGGCACACACAGGAGAAGGGAACTTACCAAAGTTTCGAAGTCTCGAAGTAATTTGAGTTTGTCCATCACCAAGAGGTGAATCTGGACCGCCAGATCCATAGGGATATGTGGAAATGGATCACAGACTCTAGAGGAATATGTTCGAGGGTTTTCAGTTGAAAGTTTAGATTCCCAAACCCCAAAGACCCGAAGTAAATCTGGACTGCCAGATCCAGAGGGACACGTGGCGACAGATCGTGGACTCTAGGGAAATCTATGCGAGAGTTTTCAGTTGAGATCTGAGACTCCCGAAGTCTGAAGAGCTGGAGAGCCGAAGTAAATCTCAGTCGTCAGATCACCTGAAATAGGATCCTCACTATTGATCGCCAGGAGATATGTGTCATCATATCAACAGCTTCGAGAAATCTATTCGAGAGTTTTCAGTTGAGATTTGAGACTCCCAAAGTGTGAAGTGCCGGAGAGCCGAAGAAAATATCAGTTGTCAGATCGTCCGAAGTAAATCTCTAGCATCAGATCGTCCGAAGTGAATCTGGACTGTCTGATCTAGAAGGGACATGGTGTGAATTTGTGGACTCCGGATAAAGTCCCAAAGTAATTCATAGCCGTCAGATTAAGAAGGGACATGGCATGAACCTGTGGACTCCAGATAAAATCCCGAAGTAATTCATAGAGGTCAGATTAAGAAGGGACGTGGTGTGAACCTGTGGACTTCAGGTAAAGTCCCGAAGTAATTCATAGTCGTCAGATCTAGAGGAGACATGGCGTAAATCTGTGAATTCCGTGTAAAGACCCGAAACAATCCTCAATTGTCAGATCCAGAGGATAGGTGGCACAAATCTATGGACTCTGGGTAAAGACCCAAAGTAATCCTTGATCATCAGATGGACACATGTCAGTGGATTATAGTCTTTGGATAAAATCCATTGGGAAAAAGGGTGAAGTTTGAGATTTGAGATCTCAGAAGTTCGGAGACCCGAAAGAGATCTCGACCGTTGATCGAGAAGAGGGCCACAAGACCATTGATATAGTTGAAAGGGTAAAACACCTGAAGTAGAAGTAGGGCCATTGATTTAGGAGGAAAGGTGTCCACAGATCATCAAGCTCGAAAGATTGATGTACGGAGGAAAGCAGGGTTTGAGATTTTAAAAGTTCAAAGTCTGGAATCATGAAGGAGATCACATCCATTGATTTAGGAGGGGAATATCTGGTCCGTGGATTTGAAAAGGTTAGATCTGAACCGTCACTTGAGACAGTGCTATCAATATCGAGATATCGATGGTCCCGTAGCATTGTAGGGATTGGAGGTGCGCGAAGTTTAAAAAGTTGAGGGTGGGCCGCAATCCAAACTCTGGTTTTGGAGAAAGGACATGTGGAGGGTCGAGGAGAATTGTGGGCCGAAAAGTAGTTTGGTTTCAAACCACCTTTGGCCGCGCACACAATTGTGTGTTTGCATTAAGTCATATCCCAAGGTCACATCCAAGGAGGGTCCAAGAGAAAAGACCTGGACCATAATCTGGAAGGGCCTGTGTTTGATTAGGAGGTGATACTATCAGGTCTCAAAGTCTTGTTTGACTTAGAGAATCGAAGAATCTTGACCGGAGGGTCGGGCTGAGTCCCAGAATTCTCAAATTAGGAATCGTAGAGGGAAAGGATGTGTTCCTGTAAGGAGGACAATTTTTTTTTATTTTTTCCCCATCGTGGGTGTGTTACAACCAAGTATCTTTGTCTACTTCAGTTTGAGCATGGGAAGAGTCTTTCTGGGTGTCCACAAGGAGTAGTGAAACATCCATGGGACCCAATGGTTGAAATCTCAACCCCACCTAAAAGGGGCTATGGATGGTTGAGCTATGTATGTCTCTTTTGTAGTTGTTTTGAACATAGGGAAGACTCTCATTCCATGTGCTAGGATGCTTGGAATTGTACATGCACAGGATATGAATGATCATCCAGTTGACGACCTTGGTTTGGCCATCCGTCTGGGGGTGGAAGGTAGTGGATTTGGTGAGCTTGGTCCAACAATGATCAGAGGATCGACCATAATGTGCTGAGAACCGACTGTCCTGATCTGAGACGATGGTTTGTGGTATCCCAAAATGTACCCACACTCGTTCAAAGAAGAGCTTGGCAGTGGCCTTTGCTATGATTCTCTTCTTGCAGGTGGCCATAATTGCCATTTTAGAAAAACGATCAACCACCACTAAAAGCAGTCATTTCCCCACTTGGTTTACAGAAGGTCCGACATGTAGTCCATCGAGATGGATTCCTAGGGCCTTTCAGGTGTAGACAGAGGGGTGTACATGCCTTGTTTCTTAATGGTCGGTTTGATAATGGCACAGGCAATGAAGGACCTGATATACTTGCAGACATCATGTCAAAGTTTCAGCCAATAGAAATGTTGTTGCAACGCTGCCATTATATTTTCTACGCCGAAGTGTCCTGCCACCCAACTGTAGTGAGCTTCCCAAATCATCTTCGCTCGCTCACTTGACGGAATGCAAATATGGCCCAAATGGCACACATTATGTCCTAAAGATGGAAATCAGTGATTGTTGTGTTTTCCCCTGGCATTTGGTAGGTGGAAGAGAAGTCATGATCTCTCTCGTAGATTTGGGGCCATTCGGAGGTCTTGTGGTCACATAAGTTTAGCACCGTGGTGAGTGCTACAACTGGAGGGTGATTGAGGAAATCAATGATGTGGCCAGTGCTTCATGTGTTATACTTGATGTTGAGATGGAACTACTGCAAGCATGTGGACCACTTATGATGGAGGTCATTTTGCAATTCTCCTTGTGTATGCATGAACTGCATTGGCTTATGATCGGTGTGGATGACTGTCTCTTTCCCGAGAATGTAATGTCTCCATTAGCAGCATGTTTTCACAATGGAGTACATTTATTTGTTGTAAGTAGGGGACTTACTGAATACATCTGAAAGTGTCTCACTATGATAGGGCATAGGGTGTCCATATTGAGTGAGAACTACGCACATAACATACTCTGAAGCATATGTCTCGATATCTAAGGGTTGTTGCAGGTTGGGTAATGAAAGCATTGAGGTTGAGCACAAGCATTGCTTCAAATCATCGAACACTTGTTTTTGTGACATGCCCCATGTAATATGGGTGAATTCCAACACGAACCTACGATAGAAATTGACAAGGCCTAAAAGGATCTGAAGCTCAGTGAGTGTGGTTGGGGTTGGCCAGTCATGAATGACTTGGATCTTGGTTGGATCCAAATGCACTTGATGCTCATCAACAATGTAGCCTAGGTACTAGACCCTTCCCATGGCAAAGGAGAATTTTTCCAAATTTTCATATAGCTTGTGTTGCCGCAGAGTGTGCAGAACCTGCTGAATATGTTGCAAGTGTTCTGCCAAATTCTTGTTGCAGATGAGGATGTCATCCAGATACACCACCACAAAATAATTAGTGAGAGGTTTCAATATATCGTCCATTATCCTCATGAAAGTTGATGGGGCATTCATTAAACCAAAGGGCATGATGAACCATTCAAAAAGATCTTCTTTGGACTTGAAGGTTGTTTTCCATACATATGTCTTCTCTATTGGGACCTGATAGTATCCAGACTTCATATCAATCTTACTAAAATATTTGGCCTCCTTGAGTTGGTCAAGGAGATCATCGATTCGGGGAATTGAGTATCAATTCCTGACTGTGATTTCATTTAGGGCCCGATAATCGATGTAGAGTCACCATGTCATGTCTTTCTTCTGCACAATCACGATTAGGCTTTGACATAGTGATGAGTTGGGTCGGATGTGCCCCTTTTAGAGAAGTTATTGGATTTGATGCTTGATCTCCTCATTTTTTAATAGATATCAACGATAAACTGGCCCATTTGGTAGCAATGTGTCAGGTTCAGATCGATTGAATGCTTGACCTAACAATGCAGAGGTACCCCAGTGGGTGAGGAGAAGATGTCTTTGTATTCTTCCATGACCTTATCCACTTGCTTTTTCTATGTAGAGAGTTCTATCATAGAGGCCATGGATAAACATTCCGCTCACTTTGAGAGAGAATCACGAAGAAGAAAAAATTCTCACTCTGAGAGATGACCTTCTTGCATTTCTTTGCAAAGATCAAGGAAATGACAGTAGGTGGGACTACCTCGAGTATCTTGTACAATTTCCTGTCCAAGGTAATAATAACACTATGAGCCCTAAACTCATATACAACATGATGCTTCCATAAATAAGGTTGGCCCAAAATAACATCACAAACTTCAAGGGGGGAAACATCACACAATACCTCATATTTGAAGGGCTTGAAGTCATAGGACATGCGACATTGTTGGATGAATCGAAGATCATTTCCTTGGCAGAGCCATCCGATGGTGTATGGTTGCGGGTGCAGTGTTGTTGGCAGGGCCAATCTCTTGATGACCTCCACTGAGATGGGGTTCTTCTGGCTACCGCTATCAATGATGAAGTGAAACATAGTACCCTTCACCCACATCTGTGAATGAAAGAGGTGCTTGCCTTCTTCTAGTTCATTGGGTTCACCGGGTGTTGGCCCTTGGTTATGGATTAAGGAAGAAAGCGAAGAAAAATAAAGAGAAAAGATGAAGTATGAACTATGCGGAAGGCACATTGACTGATATTGGGTTGAAGTGGTTAAATAAACAAAAAAGAAGGAGAGAAGTAAGGGAAAGCGATTCATTGAAAGGAAGGATTGAGGGAGACATATCAGTAAGGAAGATGGGTCGTGGACAACTCAGCAAGCGGAAAAATCCACCAACAGATGCTTTGGGGCATTTAGCGGGAAAGAAGGAAAGACAGGCTGGCGAAGCCCAAGAAGTACGGGTCAAGTTGACCTAGGGTTTTGGATCTAGGGTTTTGACACCTATACATTGTCTTGTAATGTATAAATAAAAGGTCTAGAGGACCTGGGAGGGGTTGTTCATTGTTGGTGATTGTTGTCGTTATTGTGGATGATCATTGTTGCTGATACTATTGTGTGTGAGAGAAGTGTTTTATGTGAGAGAATTCTATATTGTAAGATCTCCAGCTGGGTGCGAAGATCAACCCTACAGCTGGGTGTGCAAGGAGGGGAGAAAAGGGAGAGAAAGAGAGAGAGATCTGTAAGCTAAGTGCGTAGATAGAACTGTATGTTTTCACCTAATATCAAGAAACACAGTTCTGTGGATGTAGCCCTAGGGAGAGGGTGAACCACATATATTTTGTTGTTCTGTGTGATTGATGCTGTGTTCTTTTATCTTCTGATATACTATTATTGCATCATTGTGTTAGATCTGAGATATAACTTATGCCGTAGGTTTAAGGGAGATAAAGAATAACTAGATTGTTGTGTGTTGTTTCCTTGGATCCACTTTGCATCTCCTTTGGTTGTAGACACCTGTGTCCTTCAACCCCCTATTGCTACTTCGGGTGAGACTGCATCTGCTTTGCAGGTGTTGCTGAAAGGGCCAATAGTTAGGGCTTGTTGGTGCGCTATTAGAGATGAAACTTGGGTCTGCTCCTATGCCAACAATTTTTTATGTTGTTGGGACCAGGATCTTCTTGAGGGAATGTCAAGGTGGTTTCCATCGAAGACAAAGATTCATAAGTGGATAGAAGAACAAGAAAAGGACTTCGATGAGGCTCAAAATAAGAACCCTAATCTTAGCACATAGGATTGGTTGGGAAGGTATATATTTACTGATATACATGATATTTTCTTTGGAGGAATTCATAAGGAACTATACGAATGGTTAGCCAGATTAATAGATACCTAATTTGAGATCATATTTAGAAAACTTGTGGTTTGGACGTCAACGATGATCACGAAAGTCAAGAGAGTTGATAATGTCATGTCAAGAGTAGTAGACCACTGGTTTGATATCACTATTGAAGGGTACATTACCGAGTTTGATATTGATAGAGTAGATTCATATAGCCAAGTAGAGAGGTATTTCTTTAAAGGACCTAGAGGAAAATTTTTACACTTTTTGAAGTTTAAGATCAAGATGCTATTGCATGAGAAGAACATCCTGAAGATACAATAATTGGTCAAATTGAAGAGCTAATGTTCAAAAAATCAAACAATGACAATGACATAGAGGTGGGACATACACGCAGTGGGGGAACCTTCAGAGAGGTTCCTATAGTAAACCTGTTTGAATAGAGCCACAAACCACTAACACAGGACGAAGGGTTCTATAGTGGAGAAGAAGAAGAGCTATTGAACGAGGAATAGTCAGGATCCGCTGGAGCAGAGGAAGAGAAGACTGAAGAACCTCATCGAGAAGAGTAAGAGACTTCATGAACTGTGCTAACTTTCGAAGTAATTACTGTTACTCCTCCCGTTGTTTTAGCAGCGTTAAGTAACCAGAGTAGTCAGAGTTACCAGAGCACTTAGAGCACTATTACCAACAGTTCAATACATACTCAGTCAAGAAACCTAGGAAGATCTATGGTAGATGAAATGAGGCTACCTATCTTTAGAGGAGATGGATTTGAAGATCCTGATCAACATTGGTTTTTATGTGAGGCTATATGGAGTATTAATCAAGTCAATGACGAAGCAGTTAAGAGAGCTCAATTTAGTACTACCTTGAGAGACCGCGCACTGAGATGGTACATGAAGTTTGTTAATGGAGTTGCACAGCCTAAACCACTGAACGAGATCAAGAATGCATTGAGTGAAGAATTCAAGAAACCCAAGTTGGAGTCACAATGCATTACATAACTAAAATAAATCAAGAAGAAAGTAGCTGAACCTATTTGGGAGTTTGAATAGAAGTTTAAGACGTTAACAAACCGACTGAGTTTTTAGATCCCATACGAGCAGAACAAAGAATGGTTCATTGCTGCCCTCCTACCACACATCAGAGATCCTTTGATGCAAAAAAAGGTTGCTTCATAGGGTGAGGCATTGGATATCTCCATGAAACTAGAATCATCCCCTATGGGAGAATCTAGCTCAGGGATGAGCCAAATTTTGAGTCAGCTAACTAACTTATCTCTGCAGGTCGAGGATATGAAGAATGACAAGGGGAAAGATAAAAGAGACGAGATCTAGTGTATCAAATGAAAATTCAAAGGCCACAATAAGGATCACTATCCCCTATTTCATGAGTACTTGGCCTTTGGGGCTCCGAGCCCTTTGAAGCAGGTTACTCTACCCTGGTGCGAGGTATGCAGAAATAAACATCGCCTTGGTGAATGCTATTACATGCAAAATATGTCCAAACACCTACAAAACTTTACTACACATTCTGTAAATATGTGGGGCATGGTTGATCTAGGTGGATATCGGTGGCCACCCACCTTTTCCAACTAGCTCAAAACAGTTTTCTGGCAATTTTGACAATTTACTATTTTTAGCAGTTTTAACTTCCGAGGCAATTTTGAGGGCCTAAATGAAGGTTTTTTGGGATCGAGATTCTCAATGATATCCAAAGTCATCATTGAGCCCCCAAAATGAATCTCCTCAATAATACATTTCCAACGAGTTATCATACGCTTAAAACATAGATCGTATGCAAAAGTTACGACCCCGGGAAGTTGTTGTACTAACTTACCCAAACGGGGCCCACATTCATTTTGGCGCTTCATCTCCTAGGGTTAGGTTTTTGGATGTCTAGGGTTTTTGGAATTCCTGTTTATTGTAAAAAGGCCTTCAGAGCCTCATTGTAATAATATTCTAATGAATGAGCGCAATCGTCACATCTCTTTTCAGAGATAAGCCGCCACCATTCCAACAAGCTTGTTTCTGCTGCATTTTACAGTTTCAACTTATTTACTTATTGAATAGAAAACTAGTTTTACTGTATCTTTGTTATTTTGTGTTAAGCACCTGTAATTAATATGTAGTCATTTCGTTCTGTTCATAAAATTTGGATAAGTGGTATCAGAGCGGTTTGCTCCTTTTTGTCTTATTGCATGTCCCCAACGAGGTCGGAGTACAAAGAGTTGGGTCTCAAGCTTGTTTCTCTTAAGGACAAAAAATATCACACACCCAAGCGACCTCTCATGGCAGGAGAAAAGAAATATGATGAGACAGGAGATCCTTTCAAACTGTTGATTAAGAAATCCCTCACTCAACAAAGGAATGAGATAATGGATAGTTTCGCACAAATCCTTCGACGACTACCAACAGGCGATGCATCTTCTTTGAGCAGAGGCACCGTCCCCTTCAAGGTACAAATAAACTTCGATATTCTTATATTTGAAGGTCGGATAAGAACAGATGTTGTAGACAAGTGGTTGAATCTACTAGAAGGGTATTTTTCTGTCCATAACTTTTTGAATGGAGAAAAGATTACTTTTGCGCTCCTCAAAGCCGTTCCCCATGTCAAATATTGGTGGGAAAATTTCTGTGAGCAAAAGGAAACAAAGGAACCCTCATTATTTACCATCATGACCACTTGGGAATCCTTTAGGGATGTTATTAAGGAACAATACTACCCTGTCGGAAGTTATGACAACTTGTATACTAAATGGACCACATTGCGGCAAGAAAGAGACCAAGCGGTGCCAGATTTCACAAATATCTTCCATATCTTGTGCACCAAGCTGGGTATCAAATATTTAAAGTGACATCTGGTGCTCAAGTATCACGGTTCTCTACATAGATACATCCATACCGAAATGGAATTTTTGGATATCTCATCCTTGGGCGCGACCTACCGATATGCCATCAAAATCGAGTAGAAGCTCAAACAAAAGATGCGGCAATTTGGGCCTGGGAATCCCTCACAACAAAATATAGGAAAGGGCAGCCCCAACCCATAGAACAAAGGACAAAGAAAATATGGACAGTATCAAGAAAAATAGTCCAACCCGCAAGCAAAGAAGGACATCGAAAAGACAAAGAAAGATACCGGGAAGTGGTGCGACTTCCATAAGAGCCCTTGGCATAACACTGCTAACAGTCACTCTAAACAGTCGCTGGTGGTCGAAGTGAAAGCCTCTGAATTAGATGCAGGTTCTAACTTTGAGCCAAAAGAAGAAAGGGGAAGACGAAGCATTGACATGGAACCCAGTTCCACCGTTGCTACCACCAAGATTCAGCCTGGTGAACCAGACGATCCAGAAGAAGGATAATGCCTCTTACATTCACAAATGTGGGTAAAAGGCACCCTGCTGCACTTCATCATTGATAGTGGTATCCAGAAGAACCTCATCTCAGCAGAGGTCATCAAGCGGCTGGCCCTTCCGACAATGCCGCACCCATAACCCTACACCATTGGATGGATTTGCCAAATAAGCGATCTCCACATTACCCAGTAGTGTCGACTATCATATGACATCAAGCCCTTCAAAGATGAGGTATTGTGTGATGTTTCTCCTCTCGAAGTTTGTGATGTTCTTTTGGACCAACCTTTTTTATGGAAACATCATGTTGTATATGAGTCTAGGCCTCATAGTGTTATTATTACTTTGAAGAGGAAATTGTACAAGATACCCGAGGTAGTCCCACCTAGTGCTATTTCATTGATCTCTGCTAAGCAATGCAAGAGGGTCATCTCTCAGACAGGGAAGTTTGTATTCTTCATGATTCGCTCTTAGAATAAGCGAAAGATCACAGCCACATCCAGGGTCTCTGCGACCGACCTCTCCACACATCATAAGTAAGTAGATAAGGTCGTGGAAGAATACTCAGATATCTTCTCCTCACCTACCGGGGTACCTCTGCACTGCCAGGTCAAGCACCCCATCGATTTGACCCCTGACGCACCATTTCCCAATGGGCCAGTCTATCGCCGCTCTCTGTTAGAGAATGAGGAGATCAAGTGACAGATCCAAGAACTGCTCCACAAGGGGTACATCCATCCCAACTCATCACCTTGCGGGAGCCCAATCGTGATGGTACAGAAGAAATATGGAACTTGACGACTCTGCATTGATTACCAAGCTATGAATAAAATCATAGTCAGAAACCGATACCCGATTCCTCGAATTCACGACCTCCTTGATCAACTCACGGGGGCCAAATACTTCAGTAAGATTGATTTGAAGTCTGGCTACCACCAGGTCCCGATAGAACAGACAGATGTATGGAAAACCACCTTCAAATCAAAGGAAGGCCTTTTTGAATGGTTGGTCATGCCTTTGGTTTGACAAATGCTCCAACTACTTTCATGAGGCTGATAGACAATATCCTTCGACCATTCACCAATACTTTTGTAGTGGTGTATCTGGATGACATTCTCATTTACAACAAGAGTTGGGCCAAACACTTGCAGCATATTCAACAGGTTATGCACACCCTACAGAAGCACAAGCTATATGCCAAATTGGAAAAATGCTCCTTCAACATGGATAGGGTCCATTACCCGGGCTACATCGTTGATCAACATGGTGTGCATGTGGATCCAACCAAGATCCAAGTCATCCGTGACTAGCCAGCCCTAACCACACTCACTGAGCTTCAGAGATTCTTGGGCCTTTCCAATTTCTACCACAGGTTCATGTTGGGATTCTCCCATATTGCATGGGCCCTCATCCAAATAACCAGGGGTGGTGGCAAGGTAAAATTTGTGTGGGGCCGGTCCCAACAACAAGAGTTTGATGATTTGAAGCAGCGCTTGTGCTCAGCCCTAGTACTTTCACTACCAGATCTGCAGCTTCCCTATGAGATCGAGAAAGATGCTTCAGATTATGTGGTGGGTGCCATTCTCACTCAGCACGACCACCCCATGGACTATCATAGTGAGACACTATCAGATGTTGTTTGTAAGTACCCTACTTATGACAAAGAAATGTACTCCATTGTGAAATCTTGTCGCCAGTGGAGGCATTACATTCTTTGGAAGGAGACAATCATCCACACTGGTCATAAGCCACTGCAGTTCATGCAGACACAAGGAAAATTGCAGAATGATCACTGTTATCTCTCCAGGAGTCCTTCTTAGGTTTTATCTTGAAGAAGCCTAGTAACTTAAAGTGTGATTGATGTTATGTTTATATTTGGATCAAAGTTGGATAAATGACCTACTGGATTGTTATCTAGACAATCAAATGTATATAACCAAATGAGACAATGCTTTCAAGAATCAATGATCAGATAGATAGCTTAACTAGTGGATGAAGAAGGCTATAGTTATTAAATAGAACACACATGTGATGGGTCAAATACGATAGCACAGATTCCTTATTAAATCATGGTTTATGAATTGACTAAGTGTGATAACAGTCACTAGCAATTAAGATAAACATAGATCAATAATAATCAACAAATTACAGAAAGAGAAAGGTAATGGCAATCTAACATCAATAATGAAAGGAACTTGTGATTTGTATTATATATATGAAATTCTATTATAATAAAAACATGGTCTCTCTATACAGACTCGAACCCCTGGTCTATAAAATTGACAAGCTTTATAGCCTTTACAAACAGTTTTAGATCCTGAGAAATTGTATCTGAAATACTAATAATAGAAAACTGTTACAACAATATTTCAAAGAGTATGGATGTAGTCCACTTCTAGTATTCGATTTGTCTTCAATCCTCTAAGTCTTCACCAACTACATGAAGGTTCTGATGTATGATGATAAGGCTGGTGTCTTTCCTCAACAACTGGATATGTTCCTCAACAACTGTAAGCAATCTTCGACAATGATAGGCTAGTCATCAACCTATCTACCTTGTTCAATGCCTCAAAACTCTGAAACAAGATGCCAAAATATATGGAGCAATTTGTTTGAAATTACCTTATGCTTCATCATCGAAAATCCCCTTTGCTCAAGCTCCATATCTTCAAAATATATTTCCTGCGGTTTCGACAGCTCTTTTGTCCCGAAAAATGCAAATTAGCTGCCGAAAGCCCTGATTTTCGCCAGCTAACTGTGTGTTGTTATGCCGATTATGCTGTCAAAAAGAGTGGGTTTGCCAAAAAAATATAAACACTTCAAAAATGAGTCTTCACCTCGATTGTTTTAATTATTCCTCTTGCAAATTTACAACAACCTGTGTTAGAATTTGCAAATTTGGGTGTGTAGCAATTCTAGCTTTCAACCTTTTGAATTTTATCTTCAAATGCTTGGCTAATCTCCATAAACTATAATAGTATTTTATGATCCTCTTCTCATTCTTATTTTCCTTTACACTTTCAAGTGCAAGGATTTCAAAGGTTGCATTGGTTTTTGCAAAATTCTTTGATAAAGTCTCATATCTAGCCTTTATCAGCCTCTCTAGCACTTCTTGCTATGCTATTTTCTCCTTCAGTTTCTTAATCTTTTGTGATTTATTAGATTTTTTTATTGCTTGAGGTTTAACCTTCCTCATAACCTGTGAACATCTTAGTTTCTGGTGCTTTCTCCATAGAAAAATCTATGTTCTGATTAGCAGGGACTTCTTCTTTGTTTGACTCAGAAACAGAGTCTGAGTAGGGTAGGTTTAGCACATTTGTTTGATTGGTCTGCTGAGTTGAAGCTTTCTCTACAGTTTCCTTGAAGACCAACTTTGTCTTTTCCTTCTTGACCCTTGTGATGGATGCTAGTTCTTCTGGGAGATCATGGTTGATGGCTCTCCTCCTCTTCAATCTCATTTGAAGAGTTGGTGAATTTTTGCTTGATTTCTTTTTTCCTTTGTCAGGTTGAGTCTCTAACTCAAAACCTCCCCAAAACAGAAAGTGTTCCCATGTTCTTTCCCTCTTCCTCAATTCTTCTACAATAGTCATTTTGATCAAGCCAAAATGAAACAAGGCATTCTAGATATTGTCAGGTTTAGTTTGCACCTTGTGTGACATCTTTGTTAGGCTCTTGTGAAGATAGTATGGCAGATTTAGAGGAACCTTTCATGTAAAGTGGTCCATGAGTTTGAAAAGGTATAACATGACCCTATCATATCTTCCCTCTGTAGTTATATATAATTGTATGTCTTTGAGAAGAGCCTGCCACTTTTCCTCCAGAAAATAAGTGGGAATATCCTTGTTCCAGGTGATGTCTTGGAATTGAGGCTTTAAATAAGGTCTGAACTCCAAATTCTTGGTGAATGTGGTCTTGAAACATTTTTTCCCTTTTCTTAGCCTGCCTGTAGTAGAGGCTATGTCTGTTTGATCGTCTTGTATCTCCAAAGGGCCAATTTTGGCTTTGCTTTCATCATATGATTTTGCAAAGGCTTCTTTGACACCTTGGTGGTATCCTTCCTGTAACTTTTCCACATAAGTGAGACATCTTGCATCTGAGAAATATTGATTAATCTCTGGATGAGATTGTAGATACTGTATACTGTCTAACTCCTTCCTGAGAAGTGGACCACCTCATTTCTTACCCATCTGCAAAACACAAGTTAATCTGTAGAAACTTGAAACATAGAAATTACCAATGGAAAAAACCTGTTGGCAATGAAGAATGAACTCTATATGATTAAATGGTGGGAAGAAAACATTGTTTATAGGCATTCGAAATTTGTGGGATTGAATTTGAATGATAGCCATAATGTTGATGTGGACAAGATCCAACAACGAGAAAGTGAAATGTAATGATGGCTGGATAAGCTTCAGATCTAATAAGACTTCACACCTTCACACAGGCGGCATAACCAAATTCAAAATGATTATTCCATAACCGGTGATAAGATCATGTAAACGTGCCAATAAACGTTCCAATCTCCCATAAAGAAGGTCATCATTTCTTCATGACGTGTGTACTCCTTTTTCCCTTTCGGGCTCCTGAAGAGGCGATGCCTGAAACCACTTCTGCACTTTCGGGGGCTCTTTCATGTTTCAAACTGCTGCTTTTGCTGCTGGAAACTTGAACTTTCGGCAACTCATCTTCAACTTTTAAACAATGGTTAGCCTCCGAAAAGGATTTTCTTTGATTTTTGAAAGTAATACAAAATACATCGATTTATTTTGGAATTTATCACTTATTCCCTTTACTTGGAAACTATAGACCACAAAAATTAAAATATGAAATTTATTCATGACTATGCTATCACCTAAAAACTTAATGAACTGACTGGTTTATTTTTGGAGATAACATCTGACTCCTATTGGGGATGAAACATTCCTATGAGGTTTTAAGAACCTTATTTGACTCAATATCCTTCCTATAATCTAAAACACTGACTGACTGACTGAGTGTTCCATTGGGCATGGAGTTATTTGACAAAAGAAACTAAAAAACTGAAAAAGAAAATTTATAGTAGAACTAGGCTTGAAAAACCCTCATGAAAAATAAATTTTTAATAACTGCCCATTGAATGGGCCCCCTGGTATTTCTTCTCCTGCAAAATTTTGAAGAAAAAAAGTGTTGTTCTACTGCACTGATGATATAATAAATGGACCTGTCCAGAGAGAATCAAACTTGCCATGTTTACCCATTTCCTTCCTTGCTGCATCCCATTTCAAAACTAAATCCACTGCTTTAAAAGTATCTTCCTTCAACTTTCTGTCAAAAGTGTCCTTCATTTTCCTCTGATGCAATTCAGTATTTTCAACCAACTGTTCTCTGACCTGTTGTAATTCAACCAAATGAAAAATCCTCCTGGTAAGATCATTTGGCTCAGAATCAACCTCCTGAAGAAATCTGGCTACTGGTAATGCAAGATGGATTAGAAAAACAACTTATGTGCCATAAACCAACTTGAATGGAGATGTATTAATAAACTTCTTATTGGTTACTCTATCAGCCCATAAAGCAAACTTTAATTTAGATTCCCAACTCCTTTGATTATGATCTAGTAACTTTTTAACAATTCTTACCATGCTCTTATTAGAAGACTCAGCAAGGCCATTTCCTTGTGGATAATAGGTTGTAGAATGAACTAGTTGGATTCCCATGTCCTCACACAAATTTACCAAGGATTTATCATTGAATGTTGTTGCGTTGTCTATAAAAAGTCTTTTGGGACAACCAAACCTAGCAAAAATATGATCATATAGAAAGTTAATGATTACTGTATGATTAACATTCCTGGTGGGAATGGCTTCAATCCATTTCATGAAATAATCAGTAGCAACAAGAATCCATCTGTTTTGATTGCTATAAGGTGGATGTATTTATCCGATGAAATCCAATCTCCATTGTTGGAAAGGACCTGTAACCACAACAGGTTTAAGGGGCAGAGACTTCAACTGAAAACCTCTGGCATTTATCACATGATTTGACAAATGCGCATACATCAGAAAATAAAAAAAGGCCAATAATAACCAGCTCTCAAAATCTTATGAGCAGTGGTTTTCCAGTAATGGTGTCCACCACATTCACTTCTATGAAACTCTGTCATAATTTGTACTGATTCATCCTTGTTAATGCATCTCAACAATACACCTAAAGGATCTTTCCAAAACAAGATCTTGTCACTAATGAAGAATTTAATGGCCTTAAGTTTCAAATCTCTCACCTATGTCTTGCTCATGTCCGAAGGAGCTGTAAGATTCTACAAAAAATAGATAATGTTGTTGTACCACTCACAATCAACCAAATGAGGGTATACATGAAGGTCATATAAGTATTTTTCTCTTCAGAAATATGAGATTGTGAATTTTTCTGCATTCACCCCAACAAAATGAATCCCAAGCATCTTACAATTGTCTTGTGCAAGAAGTCTAGAAAGTCCTTGGCCTCTTACCAATTTGATTGGCTTGATTTCAATGCTGAACTCTATCATTTTAGAAATCCACTTGCTTCTCTTCCCGTCAATGTCTAGCTGAACAAGGACATCTTTTACAGAACTTGAAGGTACATAGGCAATTACCTGGGCATGTAAAATATAGATTATGAAGGCTTTAAGTGATTTGATGAGCGCATAGGCTTTCTTTTCAATTGCATCATATTTGACTTCAAAATATCTCAAAATCCCGCTGAAGAAAGCTACTGGCTGCTCATGCCCATCATCATTTTTCTGTAATAACACTGCTGCAATTGTATCATTAGAGGCAAATGAGAAAATATAAAAATATTTATCAAAATTTGGGCTAATTAAGACATGGGCAGTCAAAATAAATTCTTTGATAGCTTCAAAAAAATGTATGGCTTCCTCTATCCACTTAACCTCAGAATCCTTTCTCATCATGCAAGTGATCTGTTTAGTAAGTTCTGCAAAATTTGAAATAAACCTCCTAAGAAAATTTATGGTTCCAAGGAAAGATTGGATATCTTTCTTGGATCTTGGGAGAGACAATTTTTTAATTGATTCTACTCTTGCTGGATCAATATTCACCCCATCTACAAAAACAATATTCCCAATAAACATGCCTTATCTGAGTGCAAAAAGATATTTCTTAGGATTTAAAGAAATGCCATATTTTCTACATTTCAAAAATGTCTTTCTTAGATGCTGCAAGTGATCTTCATGGCTATGTGAAAAAACTGTGATATCATCAAGATAAATAAAAACAAATCTGTCTTTTTCCCCCACAAATTCAATGTCCATTGCCCTCTGGAATGTGGCTCCCGCATTCATCAATCCAAATGGCATTTTTTCATACATAAACGTACCCCATGGTGTAGTAAATGTTGTTTTCTCTCTGTCGTCTGGGTGGATTGCAATTTGATTATACCCTGAGAAACCATCAATGAATGACATGACACCAGCTCCATAAAATTTTTGCAGAATGTGTTCCATCTTAGGCAATGGGTAATTATCTTTCCTAGAGCATTTATTTAAATTCCTGAAGTCTACACAGAGTCTAATCTCACCATTTTTCTTTCTAACAGGAACAAGGTTGGCATTCCATTCCGAATATCTAAGAGGGATGATGATCTTGGCCTCCAACATTTTTTTGATTTCTTTCTCCATAGTAGGCAACAAGATTGGGCTGAATGATCTAAGTTTCTGTCTAAAAGGTTTTGTGTCTTTGTTCAAAGGGATTTTATGTTGTATGACCTCTGTATGGTATGTCTTCAAATCACTATATTTTGATGCAAATATATCAGAAAATTCCTTTAACAACTCACCATATTCAGATTTATGTTTATCAGTCAAATGAGATGCTAGATTTACATACCTGGGGTTTTCTTCATTTGCTACATTAAACTGAAACACATCAGAATCTTGCTCCTTCTTTTTTAGTTTAATGGCAACATCATTATGATAAAAAAGTCTCTCTAAAGGAACCAAACCTTTGGGGATACGATTGGTAGAGAGCTACAGAATTTCATGGGATCCAATTTTGTTTATGAAATTAGGCTTTTTAGTCTCTTCATCATGCTCATTTTCCTGATCAATCCGTGGATCTAAAAACTCATCTATCACTCCTATAAATATGCTTAGCTCCGCATCATCTTCAAATAATTTCCATAATTTAACATTATCAGGTAAATAAGGCCTATACTTTACCTGAATTTCATAATTCAACTTTGGGGAAAATGAGGTATGAAAGTACTAGCTGGAACAACCAATGAATCAACAAATTGATTCATGGCCCTAGGAATATATGAGATCTTGAATTCAGTGAATGTAATAATCACATTGAGAACCTCATCTCTGTAAGCTTTCAACCTCACATGCTTGGCTTGGAAAGACTTATTTACCTGTTGAATGATTAAATCAACATATCCATATGCTTGTAGCCTTTTAATCTTATTTTTTTGTATCATTCAAACCTAAGAGCAAAGCCTCGTATTCTGCAATATTATTAGTGACTTGGAAATCAAGATTGAATGACAAATGTGTAGTTTCTTTAGATGGTGAAATAAATACAACCCCTGTTCCAACAGTCTCTTTAGTACATGCCCCATCAAAGAACATACTCCAAAGATCATCTTCTCCTACCTCTGTGGACTGAACACTAGGCTGTTTAAGAAACAATGAATCTGCCAGTGAATCATCAATCTGTAGTATGCAAGATCCCATACCTGTGTCAACTGAGTAAATAGGATGGTTGGCTGGATTTTGTTCATCATTGATAATGTAGGCAAGCTGTGAATCTCTATATAGTCTCTTGTTTCCTCCTCCAAAAACAGGGATAATATCATATGAAAGGTCCATTTGAAGAGTTCCTCCTAACCTCTTCATCCATGATCTTGTTAAAAAACATCCAAATTTGGGTGGAATATCTGCTAAAACTACATCCACGACCATAGTTTTCATAGATGCATGAGTTAAACTTACTACCAAATATTTGATCAACCCGAGACATTTAACTTTCCTAGAGTCAAATGAGAAAAGATTATGGTAGTTTTTAGTAATTTCTAATTCAAGCTCATCCATAACTGCCTTTGGCATTAAATTGTGAGAGGCTCCAGAGTCTAGCAAGAAGTTATGCAATGTTTTGTCATGAATGTTCAGAGAGATATAAAAAGGTGAACAACTTTCATCTCTATCCTCTATCCTTTGACCTAAGTCAATGGTGGGCTTGTCATCTTGTATATTAAGGATATCAATAGAGGAAGATATGGATTTGGGATCTAGAGTCTTGAGGATATCTTTCTTGAATGATTCATTCTTCATTAATTCAACCAAAGGGATGGGGATTTTGATTTTCTGTATTTTAGCTTCAAAATTGAAAGAATAAGAGGTTTTGTCAAAAAGTTTTACCTCATTTGAAGGGGATTTCAAAGCAATCTGCTGGTCATTTGGAATTTGATCTTTTTGAGTTTGTTGTTTGGAAGGAGCAACAATATTCTTGGGAGGAGTAATGCACTCTGTTTGGTAGTGTTGGACTTAGATATTAAATTGTATTTGTTTTTATCATCAGTTTGAAAAACACCATGATCAGTAGAATTTTCATTTATCTGTTCATTCATTAATGCCTCTTCATAATCATTCCGTGTCAGATAATATTTCTCTGCATCATCTCCAACGCGTGAATATTATCTTTCTCTTCTTCTTGAAAATCATCTTCGTCTTCATCCATCATAGTATTTTGGAGAGGATCTTTTACCTTCTGATCTTCTGTGGGATTTATCTCTCTCTTCAAGATCTGAACCTGTTGGTTATTTCTCCTAAAAGTATTAGGATTCTGATTTGGATTTCTGTGAGGGTATTCATAGGAACCTTTTCCCTTGGTGGGATGCTTATTTTCAATCTTTAGCTTGGACATTTCTGAGGTTAATGATTCTAGCATCTTAGCCAATTTGTCTATCTTAGGATTTGAATTTGATGAGGAAGAGGCTTCTTCCTTCTGCTTTTTCCTATCAACATTTCCTTTTAACTTATGAGCAGCTAAGATATTTGAATCAATTTCAAGGGAAACATCTTGCATTAAGGAAAGTGTAGCAAACCTCCTCTCTCTCAGCAACAAACAAAATTCAGAGTCAAATGAGTTGGCATAAGTGATTTCGGAAGAGGTCTCTGTAGGTTTGATTTCTGCAGGTATTTTACTGTACATTTTGTTGAATCTCTTGGTGAAATCAGATACAGAGTCACCATTTTCTTTATTAAGGTTTCCAGACTCTATGATATAGTACAAGAAGTCTCTCCTATCTCCCCAGTGTTTCAAAAATATATCATCCAACTCTTCTATTCCAACTATAGAACCAGCAGGAAGTTCCTTGAACCACTTCCTAGCATGACCATCCAAGCTCTGGACAAAGACTCTGGTCCAGACATCAACATCGTCTATGTTTAAGTTCTCAGCATAGCTATAGAAGGCTTCTATATGTTCCTCTACAGTTACATATCCCTCTCCTGTGAATTTTGGCATATACTTTTGGTAATCACTAGTAGGCATGGCTGCAGGTGGATTTTGTAAAACAAGAGGTGAATATCTAGCAGCTAGAATTCGTTGCATTTTGGTCAATGGAGGAGGTGCATCCATAATGACTATTGGTGAAAGAGGTGATAGACTTTTATCATATTCTTCAACAATGGGAGGATTTGATTGAAAAGGGGGAGATTCTTCTGATGGGAAAGAAGTTTGATATGAGGGTATATAGAAATTTGCAAGTTGTTCAACCAATTTTTCTTCACCTTTAGCAGATAGTTCTTGAAGAATATGTTCTACAACAAGAAGGTTAGTGTGGATATTTATATGGTCTTCTTCCTGCTGTGAGTGAAAGGAATCAAGAGATGAGGAGATGTGGTTTCTTTATATGGTCTTAGATGTTTCTTCAACCAAATTAGAGCCTAACACTTCTTCTACAATGACATTTTCCTCTTGATAAGAAACAATTGGTTCTTCAGCAGCTGTTACAATTGATCTTTCATTGGAAATATTAGAGGAAGAAGATTCAATGTTTTATGCTATTGATTTCTTAGAATGAGAAAGAGGATTACTTTTAGTACCTAATTTTGAATTCGGACCTTGAAATGATCTTCCTCTTCTGAGAATCATATTTGGATTTGCTACTGGTGTAACAGATGGTTCTTGTGAATTCGCCCTAGTGTTGATTCTCTTTGGAGCCAGGATGAACTTGTGGAGTTGCTAGATAGATGATTACAACCAATTTAATTTATAATCCTTGTCTATCATCAAGAATCAACTCTGTGTCGTCTCCCAGGAAAGTTGAGCTTCAATCTCCTCTCCCCGACAATGACGCCAATTTGTTATCTCTCCAGGAGTCCTTCTTAAGTTGTATCTTGAAGAAGCCTGGTAACTTAAAGTGTGATTGATTTTGTGTTTATGTTTGGATAAAAGTGGGATAATTGAACTACTGGATTGTTATCCAAACAGTCAAATGTATATAACCAAATGAGACAATGCTTTCAAGAATCAATGATCATATAGATAGCTTAACTGGTGGATGAAGAAGGCTATGCTTATTAACCAGAACACACATGTGATGGGTCAAATAAGATAGTACAGATTCTTTATTAAATCATGGTTTATGAATTGACTAAGTGAGTTAACAATCACTAGCAATTAAGATAAACATAGATCAATAATAATCAACAAAGTACAAAAAAAGAAAGGTAATGCCAATTTGACATCAATAATGAAAGGAACTTTTGATTTGTATTATATATATGAAAGTCTATTACAATAGAAACATAGTCTCTCTATCAAGACTCGAACCCCTGGTCTATAAAATTGGAAGGATTTATAGCCTTTACAAGCAGTTTCAGATACTGAGAAATTGGATCTGAAATACTAATAATAGAAAATTGTTACAACAATATTTCAAAGAGTATGGATCTAGTCCATTTCTAGAATTCGATTTGTCTTCAATCCTCTAAGTCTTCGACAGCTGCATGAAGGTTCTAATGTATGATTATAAGGCTGGTGTTTTTCTTCAACAAATGGATATGTTCCTCAACAACTGTAAGCAATCTTCGACAATGATAGGCTAGTCATCAACCTATCTATTAGCACTTGGTAAATTTCCTAGAGGTTGACAGCAGAAGAAATCTACTAAGGTAACTTTATCCAACCAACTTTTGAAGCTGGAATCTAGCCCTTCCAACTTCAGAGAGGGATCTCTCTATATGATTTAGCTATTTTTCCAATTTTAAATATTAGGCTAGGTAAAGAAATAGGTCGGTTTTGTTGTCAAAGTATTTTTTCAAATTGGTTGAGACAGTCTACACATCCATTGGGCTATGGGGTCTGTGTGTTAATAAAATATGAAATCCGAACCAGAAACGCAAAGGAAAACTTTCACAGGGAGAGATAATATAATCACTTGATTATTTAATAGCATAAATGATGAATATCAGAAAAGATGAGAAAGATAATTTAAACAAAGAAGCAGTTAAGAATTTCTTTATTGAAAACACCAGAAGATAAAACAATAAAATCTTTCGAGTCAGAAACAGGGTATACGAGAAATCCTGCAACATTCGTTACTCTTAAAGATTCGATTCAGAAAACAGTATGATAACAAAGCGAGAATAACATTCAACTTAGAGAGAAAACATCACCAGTGAATACACGCAAGAATCCTGTAAAGTGCCTCCTTTTTATTAATGGAAGATCTCTTCAAAAATATTACAGTCTGATAGCGTCAGGATGTGAAGATCAACAACCCTCAATACTTTGAAGGGTGAAGTATTTATAACTCAAATTACAAACGTTCCTATCATAAATGACCAGGACGTGCTAAATCTATTTTTAGCTTAACTAATTTAACAAATTTCCTAAATCTAGGAATTGCTTGATGACGTGGTGTAACTGCACGCTGATTTCTGGGTGGGCCATTGATGAAGCCTCTGCACGACTTCATCAGACTGGACAACTGACTGGACCTGGACAACTCATCTGCTAATCGATCAGATCATAGAGTTCCTCCCATCTAAGATGACTGGGCATGTTGACTTTGAGCAACCTTCGATACACTTCGTCCATCTCTGTGTACTTGGCGAATGTGGGCTTGGTGAGGAAGATGTATCGAATCTCGTG
>SNQJ01S0024502.1:57711-69567 GCA_010110895.2 Picea sitchensis | reverse complement strand
ACCCTATCAACATCAAATTTAAAAAGAACTTGGCCATGCTTGAAAGGTATGGACCAAGTTACTATTATTGCATGGGGATTTTATTGCAAATCTTTTATGCCCTCTTTTCTTTTCTTTTTCTTTTTTCTTTTCTTTTTTCTTTTTCAAATTATTTGTAGAATGAAAAATCATTTGTCAACAAAAACACTAGAGACAGATAATATCCTAGTCACCGGTTGATCCTATAACTTATAGGGTGATAACACTATCTACCTTGTTCAATGCCTCAAAACTCTGAAACAATATGCCAAAATATATGGAGCAATTTGTTTGAAATTCCCTTATGCTTCATCATAAAAAATCCCCTTTGCTTGATCTCCAAATCTTCAAAATCCGTTTCCTGCGGTTTCGACAACTCTTTTGTCTCAAAAAATGCAAGTTAGCTGCTGAAAGCCCTAATTTTCAGCATCTAACTATGTGTTGTTATGCCGATTATGCTTCCGAAAAACCTGGGTTTTCCAAAAAAAGATAAACACTTCAAAAATGAGTCTTCACCTCAATTGTTTTAATTAATCCTCTTGCAAATTTACAACAACCTGTGCTAGAACTTGCAAATTTGGGTGTGTAGCAATTCTAGCTTTCAACCTTTTGACTTTTATCTTCAAACGATTTCCTAATATCCATAAACTGTTATAGTCTTTTATGATCCTCTTCTTCTTCTTCTTTTCCTTTACACTTTCAAGTGCCAGGCTTTCAAAGGGTGCATCTGTTTCTGCAAAATTCTTTGATAAAGTCTCATATCTAGCCTTTATCACCCTCTCTAGCACTTCCTACTGTGTTATTTTCTCCTTCATTTTCTCAATCTTCTGTGATTTATTAGATTTTTTATTGCTTGAGGTTTCACCTTCCTCATAACCTGTGAACATCTCAGTTTCTGGTGCTTCCTCCATAGAAAAATCTATGTTCTGATCAGCAGGGACTTCTTCTTTGTTTGACTCGGAATGAGAGTCTGAGTAGGGTAGGTTTAGCACATTTGTTTGCTTGTTCTACTAAGCTGAATCTTGCTCTGTAGCTTCCTTGAAGACCAACTTCTTATTTTCCTTCTTGAACCTTGACCTGGATGTTGATTCTTTTGGGAGATCATGGTTGATGGATCTCCTCCTCTTCAGACTACTCTGAAGAGTTGGTGAATTTTTGCTTGATTTCTTTTTTCCTTTGTCAGGTTGAGTCTCTAACTCAAAACCTCCCCAAAATAGAAAGTGTTCCCATGTTCTTTCCCTCTTCCTCAATTATTATACAATAATCATTTTGATCAAGCCAAAATGAAACAAGGCATTTTGGATATTGTCAGGTTTAGTTTGAACCTTGCGTGACATCTTTGTTAGGCTCCTATGAAGATAGTATGGTAGATTTAGAGGAACCTTGCCTGTAAAGTGGTCCATGAGTTTGAAAATATATAATGTGACCCTATCATATCTTCCCTCTATAGTTATATATAATTGTATGGCTTTGAGAAGAGCCTATCAATTCTCCTCTAGATAAGAAGTGGGAATATCCCTGTTCCAGGTGATGTCTTGGAATTCAGTCTTTAATTAAGGTCTGAACTCCAAATTCTTGGTGACTGTGGTCTTGAACCATTTTTTCCCTGTTCTTGGAATTCCTGTAGCAGAGGCTATGGTTTCTTCATTGATTGTATCTCCAAAGGGCCAATTGTGGCTTTGCTTCCATCATATGATTTTGCAAAGGCTCTTATGACACCCTGGTGGTATCCTTCCTGTAACTTTTCCACATAAGTGAGACAACCTGCGCCTAAGAAATATTGATGAATCTTTGGATGAGATTGTAGATACTATATACTGTCTAACTCCTTCCTGAGAAGTGGACCACCTCGTTTCTTACCCATCTGTAAAACACAAGTTAATCTGTAGAAAGATGAAACAGAGAAATTACCAATGGAAAAAACCTGCTGGCAATGAAGAATGAACTCTGTATGATTAAATGGTGGGAAGAAAACGTTGTTTATAGACATTCGAAATTCGTGGGATTGAATTCAAATGATAGCCATGATGTTGATGTGGACAAGATCCAACGACGAGCAAGTGAAATGTAATGATGGCTGGATAAGCTTCAGATTCGATAAGACTTCACACCTTCACATAGGGGGCATAACCAAATTCAGAATGATTATTCCATAACCAATGATAAGATCGTGTAAACGTGCCAATAAATGTGCCAATCTCCCATAAAGACGGTCATCATTTCTTCATGACGTGTGTACTTATTTTTCCCTTTCAGACTCCTAAAGAGGCGATGCCTGAAACCACTTCTGCACTTTCGGGGGCTCTTTCATGTTTCAAACTGCTACTTTTGCTGTCAGAAACTTGAACTTTCAGCGACTCATCTTCAACTTTTAAACAATGGTTAGCCACCGAAAAGGATTTTCTTTGATTTTTGAAAGTAATACAAAATAAATCGATTTATTTTGGAATTTATCACTTATTCCCTTTACTTGGAAACTATAGACCAAAAAAATTAAAATATGAAATTTATTCATGACTATGCTATCACCTAAAAACTTAATGAACTGACTGGTTTATTTTAGGAGATAACAATCACCACCAAAAGTGGTCCACATACTTGGAGCAATTCCACCTCAACATCAAGTATAAAACAAGAAGCACCAATCACGTCGTTGACTGCCTCAACAGACCGCCAATCGCGACACTCACCACAATACTAGACTCTTGTGGCCATGAGACCTATGGATGGCCCCAACTCTATGAGATAGACCTGGACTTCGCCACCACCTACCAAATGTTGGGTTCAAACGCAGTTGTTGATAATTTCCATCTTCAAGATGGGTTGTTGTGTCGTTTGTGTCATATCCGTGTTCCATCAAGCAAGCGAGCGAAGATGATTTGGGAAGCCCACTACAGTCAGGTGGAAGGACACTTCGGCATAAAAAAGACAGTGGTGATGCTACAAAAACATTTCTACTGGTTGAAACTTCGACACGAGGTCAACAAGTATATCAGGTTCCACACTGCCTGTGCTATTGCCAAACCGACCACTAAGAAATATGGCATGTACACCCCTCTTCCTACTTCTGACAGGCCATGGGAATCCATCTCAATGGACTACATGTCGATCCTCCTATCCACCAAGTGAGGAAATGACTGTGTTTTTGTGGTTGTTGATTTCTTTTCTAAGATGACGATTCTGGTTGCCTACAAGAAGAACATCACAGCAGAGGCCACTGCCAAGATCTTCTTTGAATGAGTCTAGGTACATTTTAGAATCCCACAAAAAATTGTCTCAGATCATAATAGTCAATTTCTCAGCACATTTTGGTCGAGCCTCTAGTCAGTGATGGACACCAAGCTCACCAAATCCATGGCCTTTCACCTCCATACAGATGGCCAAACTGAGGTCATAAATCAAATGATTGTGCATATCCTTCACATGTATAATTCAAAGCACCCTCGCACATGGGATGAGAGAATTACCTATGTCCAAGATAGCTACAATTGAGCCCTACATAGCTCAATTGGACACAACCCCTTTCAGGTGGGTTTGGGATTCCAACCATTGGGTCCCATAGATGTTGCACTTCCCCTTGTGGTCACCATGACTGACTCATCTCCCGCTCCAACTGAATTTGACAAAGCCACTCGGTTCATTGAGTGGATCTAGCACATCCGCCAATAGGTTCAGGATATCCTACAGAAGTCCAATGACAAGTACAAGAAATGCCATGAACAACATTGGGTGCCACATAAGTTTCTAGTGGGCGATAAAGTTTGGTTGCAATTACAGAAAGAATGCCTTAGAGGACCCCATAGGAAGCTTCACCCACTCCATTATGGGTCATACAACATCACCAAGGCCATGGGGGATAATTTTTTTCAGCTCAACATTCCTCCTTTCCTTGTTCTGCACCCAGTGTTTAACGTGGATCTCCTTCGCCCTTATTTCCCACCATTATTGGACACCTCAAATGTAGCAGAACAACTGACACTAGAAGAGCTCAACCCCGAATCCATACAATAGGAATCCAATGATCATATTGTGGACACATATATCAAGGGCACTCGACAATAGAGGATCCAACTTTATCGAGTCGTCAAAGCAGGGTAGCTCTTGCACCAAGGCAAGTGGCTCACCCGGGGCCAAATTCAGCAGAAATTTTGTCATCTAATGGTGGAACTCAATGCAATGGAGACAATTTATTCCTAAGGAGGGAGGATTTATCTAGGTGGATATCGATGGCCACCCACCTTTTCCAATTGGCTCAAAACAATTTTCTGGCAATTTTGGCAATTTACTATTTTTAGTAGTTTTTACTTTCGAGACCATTTTGAGGGCCTAAATGAAGGTTTTTATGGATATATATTCTCAATGATATTTGAAGGCATAATTGAACCCCCAAAATTAATCTACTCGACGATACCTTTCCAACGGGCTATCATATACCTAAAACGGAGATCATATGCAAAAGTTACGACCCTGGGAAGTTGATGTACTAACTTACTTAGATGGGGCCCACATGACCTTTGGCGCTTCGTCTCCCAGGGTTAGGTTTTTGGATGTCTAGGGTTTTTGGCATTCCTTTTTATTGTAAAAATTCCTTCATAGACTCATTGTAATAATCTTCTAGTGAATAAGCATAGCCGTCACATCTCTTCTCAGAGATAAGCTGCCACCATTCCAACAAGCTTGTTTTCGCTGCATTTTACAGTTTCAACTTATTTACTTATTGAATAGAAAATGAATTTTATTGTATCTTTGTTATTTTGTGTTAAGAACCTGTTAATAATCTTTATTCATTTTGTTTTTCTCATAAAATCCAGATCAACGATGAGAAAGATTGTAGGGCTTATGACCTCTTGCACGAAAGATCAAGAGATACATATAGGATTCAAGGCGAAGTAGAACAGGAAGGAAATGATATGCAATTTAACTCTCAAGGAAGAGGAAACTTCAACCCTCGTGGTGTATTCAGGGAAGAGGATTAGGAGGAGGCATGGGTCGAGGTCGAGGTCAGATCATTTTTTATAACTGCGCACAGCCAAGACATTTGGCAAGGGACTGTCAGAACCCTTGTACCACTTGCAGCTACTGCAACTCATTTGAACCTTCAAGTACAAATAATCTCAGCAGAACCTCGTGTAGAGGATCCCAAAGTCGTTTTTATCACTAGAGGAGGCATTGTTACAGGAGAAGATAGAGTGACCCCAGAAAAGACTACAGAAGAATCAAGGGTCAGAAGAGCTGCAGAGAAGACACAAGTGTTTGATTCGAGGGTAGAAAAAAAAACATTTGAAGAGGAAATAAAAGAATTTGGAAGAGATCAATATTCTTCATCAAAGACACAACTAGAAGTGAGAGAATGTGGAATGCCTTTGGCATTTGATCAGTCTGCATCACCTAGAGAAGGAAAAGAGGAAAGAAAGATTATGGAATTATTATGTACTTGTATTAATCTAATTAAGGATGAAAGAGTTGTACAAGAACTACAAAATTTAATCAGACAATATGAGATAGGTAGGATTGCTCCTCTGCTGAATAAAGCAGTACATCAAGTATCCAAAAAGAGAAGGAAAAATAAGGAATTACACCTTAATGCTTAGATTGGAGATTATGACATAGATTATGTGGTCCTCGACATAGGGTCAGAAGTCAATGTTATGATGAAGCAGACCTAGGCACTGATGGGAAAAACTAAGTTAATTTATTCCTCTATCAGGCTTAGGATGGCTAATCAGTAGGCGATAAGCCCCTTTGGAAGACTGAATCATGTCCCTGTGGACATCGACGGGGTAAGGACATTTTCATATTTCGAGGTGATTGAGATAATTGATGATAGCTGTCCTTATCCTGCGCTATTAGGAATTGATTGGGGTTTCAACAATTCCACTATTGTTGACTTAAAGAAAATAAGAATCACATTTGAAGGTGATGGCCTTAGGGTCATTGCACCTCTGGATCCTGATGAAGGTCGTAGATACTCCGAACCCATCAGAGAAGAAGACCGTGCTTATGAACTAGAAAAAATATATAAATTGATAGAAAGACAACATGATTACATTAATCCTACAACAGATGGGAACTTAAGTTGGCGAAGTGACATCGCATTCTCATCAGATTTGAAAAACGCACTAGAGAACTGGCATAAAAAAAATGTACGAAGTTTCTACGAGAAGGTGTGCTAGATTGACTAGGGACGTTCGTTGGATTGACACAAAAGTAAGAAATCTGCCCACATTTGATGGTTTAAATCATTTAGAAACATTCTTGTCAGAATTTGAAGAAATTGTACCAGTACAACAACGATTGTTGGCACTGGATGAAGCTTTGAAAGAAATGCCATCAATATGGTGGGGAACACATAAGAAGAACATCACGGACTGGGTGCAATGTCACAATTTGATGATAGTGCACTTTTCAGAACATATTGAAGGGTGCGAAGTTCGATACACAGGTCAAAGCTATCCGAAGGACCATGTGCGAAGTTGTGAGGAGGCCTGACACAACATCCCTCAAGAGTAGTGGGTGCATAAATTCATCAACACTTTGGACACAACGCCTATTAATTGGTATCTTCAAGCAGAACTGCTCCTGACCACTTTAGATTGGTACGGTATGACTTAGAAATTTGTATCGACATTTTTATTTGAAAGTTAGTACCCCTTAGTAGATCAAGCTTTGCAAGCTGTAAAACAAAAAGTCTTTGAGGAGGCACCTAACCTCCCTTTGGAGAAAGAAGAAGATGAATGGACTGCACCGCTTCAGAAATTACAAGGCTGTTACAATATCAATGCCGATGAATACAATGATCCTAGGAATGTGAACATCGCAGAGACATAAGGACAACGAGACATAGAAGGACCAGGAGTCGAACTACCTTTTATTGGAAATCCAATCAAAATTAAGAAAGTTAATATTGGAACAAAGAAAGAACCTAAGCTCGCAAATGTTGGAGATTATTTGGATGATGCCACTATTGACAAGATAACAAAATTACTGCATGAGCATCAGGACTTGTTTCCAACCAAGTTCACTGACATGAAGGGAATTAAAGGGCCCATGGGAGAGATGAAGATTCCCTTGAAACCAGATGCAAGGCTGGTCAAGTAGAGACGTTATAGACTGAATCCCAAATACAAGCAGAAAGTCAGGATTGAATTAGACAAAATGTTGGAAGTAGGAATCATAGAACTTGTTGAAGAGTCAGAATGGATTAGCCCTATGCCGGTCCAAGATAAGAAGACAAGAGAGATCAAAATCTATGTAGACTTGCGGAAATTGAATGATGCATGTCTACATGATCCATTCCCTACACCGTTTACTGACGAAGTGTTGGATAACGTGGGAGGATAGGATGTTTACTCCTTTACAGATGGATTTTCAGGTTATCACCAGATCAAGATTGCTAAGGAAGATCACCATAAGACCACATTTTCAACTGAATGGGGTTCTTACCAGTACAAAGTGATTCCTTTCAGACTAAAGAATGCACCAACCACCGTTGATTAGGATTTGAGAGTACCAGCAGTATTATGGGAATATAGAACCACTTTCAAGAAGATGACAATGCAGACTCCCTTTAAGTTGGTTTATGGTCTAGAAGCAGTTGTACTTATGGAATATTTAGTTTCTAGCTTAAGAATTGCATCATTTATAGATATGGATGACATAGGTGTTGTGCAAGACAGACTTGTGCATTTGATAGAACTGGAAGAAGATAGATTCATTGCAAAATTTCACCATCAGGTACAGAAGGAAAGAGAGAAGGCCTACCATGACAGACATATCAATAAGAAAGCCTTTAAGCAGGGATATCTAGTATTGGTATACAAAAAAAATTTCATGAAGCATCCAAGGAAGTTCATGACACATTGGCTTGGGCCATATGAGGTTGCCTACGTTACAGAAGGTGGAGTTGCACAGTTGAATACTTTGAAGGGAGAATGGAAGGAAGGTTTGGTAAATGGGAGCCGATTGAAATTGTAGTACGACAACCACTGCCTCATAGCTCTCAGTAGAAGCATAAGAAGAAGGGTCTAGGTACCAGGTGCAGTTGAAAATGGGTACCAGACACAAAAAAAATAGTCTGCACAAGGAAGGGAGGAACAAAACAGAGAGCACATGCTTCTTTGCGTAGCCTGAAGACGAAGAGAAACAAAAGGTTAAGACCTCTAGTGACTCGGTACGAGTCATAGGTGAGTGTTAGGGGCCTGTTGGCCCTTGGTTATGGATTAAGGAATAAAGTGAAGAAAAATGAAGAGAAAAGACAAAGTATGAAATACGCGGAAGACACATTGACTGATATTGGGTCGAAGTGGTTAAAGAAGAAGAAAATAAGGAGCGAAGTAAGGGAAAACAAGCCATTGAATGAGAGGATCAAGGGAGACATATCAACAAGGAAGATGGATCGTGGACAACTCAACAAGTAGAAAAATCCACCAATGGATGCTTTGGAGCACTTTGAGGGAAAGAAGGAAAGACAGGCTGGTGAAGCCCGGGAAGTACAGGTCAAGTTGACCTAGGGTTTTAGACTTAGGGTTTTGACATCTAGAGTTTGTCATGTAATGTATAAATAAAAGGTCTAGAGGACCTAGGAGGGGTTTTTCATTGTTGGTGATTGTTGTCGTTATTATGGATGATCATTGTTGCTGATACTATTGTGTGAGAGAGAAGTGTTGTGTCTGAGAGCATTCTATATTGTAAGATCTTTAGCTGGGTGCGAAAATCAACCTTGCAGTTGAGTGCACAGAGAGGGGAGAAAAGGGAGAGAAAGAGAGAGAGATCTACAAGCTAAGTGCGTAGATAGAACTGTATGTTTTCACCTAATATCAAGAAACACAGTTTTGTGGACGTAGCCCTAGGGAGAGGGTGAACCATGTATATTTTGTTGTTCTATGTGATTTATGTTGTGTTCTTTTACCCTTTGATATATTGTTATTTCATCATTGTGTTAGATATGAGATATAACTTGCACAATAGGTTTAAGGGAGATAAAGAATAACTAGATTGTTGTGTGTTGTTGCCTTGGATCCACTTTTCATCTCCTCTGGTTGTAGACATATGTATCCTGCAACCCCGTTTTTCTAGTTTGGGTGAGAATACGTCTTATTCGCAGGTGTTGATGAAAGGGCCAATAGTTAGGGCTTGTTGGTGCACTATTAGAGATGAACCTTGGGTTTTCCCCTCTGCCAACACCAGGCTGGATCTTGGTGGTAGCAACGGTGGCACTGGGTTCCATGTCTATGATCTGTCTCTCCTTTTTTGGTTCTGACTCAGATTCAGAACCTGCATATGATTCATAGGCTTTCACCTCATCCACCAATCACTTCTTTGAGCGAAAATCAACAGTGTTATGCCAGGGGATCTTATGTAAGTCGCACCACTTCCCATTGTCTTTTTTCGTCTTTCATTGTCCTTCTTTGTCTATGGCTTCAACTGGTTATCTTGAGGTTGTCAATATTTTCTCTACCCTTTATTTTTTGGGTTGGGGATACCTTTTCCCTACTTCTATTGTGAGGGGTTCCCAGACCCAAACTGTCACGTCTTTTGTTTAAGCTTCTGCTCGATTTTGAGAGCATATCGATAGGTCATGCCCAAGGACAAGATGTTCAGAAACTCCATTTTTGTCTAGATGTATCTATGTAGAATGTCCTGATACTTGAGCACCAAATGTCACTCAGAATATTTGATACCCATCTTGGTGCACAAGGTATGGAAGATATTTGTGAACTCTGGCATTGTTTGGTCCTGTTCCTGCCACAGTGTGGTTCATTTTGTGTACAGGTCGTCATAACTTCTAACATGGTAGTATTGTTCCTTAATAACCACCATGAAGGACACTCAGGTGGGTGTGACTACAAATAATGAGGGTTCCTTTGTATCCCTTTTCTCACAGAAAGTCTCCCACCAATCTTTGACATGGCAAATGACTTTGAGGAGCGCAAATGCAATATTTTCTTTATTGGAAAAATTATGGAAAGAAAAATACTCTTCTAGTAGATTCAACCATTTGTCTACAACATCTGCGTTTATCTAATCTTCAAATATGGGAACATCAAAGTTGATATGTACCTTGAAGGGGGTGGCACCTCCGCTAAAGGAAGATGTGTCACTTGTTGGTAGTCGTAGAATGATTTGTACAAAACTATCCGTCATCTCGTTCCTCTGTTGCACGAGGGAATCCTCGAGCAACGGTTTGAAAGGATCTCATGTCCCATCATCTTTCTTTTCTCCTGCCATGGAATATCACTTAGGCATGCGAGATCTCTTGTTCTTAATATAAGCAAGCTTGAGGCCCAACTCTTTGTACCCTAACCTCTTTATGGACATGCACTAAGAACGACAAGGAGCAGACTGCTCTGATACCAGTGATCCAAATTTTATAAGAAGAACAAAATTAATGCAGATCTATATTATTAACACATAGATTCAATAAACAATAACAGAGATACAATAAAACTTGGCTTCTATTAATAAATAAATGTGTTGAAACTGTAAAATGCAGACTGAAACAAACTTGCTAGAATGGTGGCGGATTATCTCTGAGAAGAGATGTGACAGTTGCGCTCATTCGCAAGAAGATGAGTACAATGAGACTCAAAAGACATTTTTTACATCAAACATGAATGTCAAATCCCTAGAAATCCGAAAAGCTAACCCTAAGAGATGAAGCATCAAAATTCATGTGGGCTCCATTGGGGTAAGTTAGTACATCAACTTCTCGGGGTCATAACTTTTGCATACGATATTTGTTTTAGGCACATGATCACCCGTTGGAAAGGTCTATCCGAGGAATACACATTATATCGTCACATTCTAACTCCATATATAGTGTGACTGTGGAGGGCCCAAAAAACTCTATTTAGGGCCTCAAAACGGTCCCAAAAGTTTAGGACACGAAAAACTAGAAAAAAACTGAAACTGCCAAGATGAAATCTGTAAATGAGCCAGTTGGAATAGATGGGTGGACACCGATATCCACTTGGATAAAATGGGATCCATACAACTCTCAAATGAGATTTATATAACTCTCAAGATTATTTATGTATGATCCAATTTTATGGAATTATAGGGTCAATCATAAGCCACACTTTACTCGAGCATCTATTGAGTCCCTAAGACATCTCCTTTATAGGTTGTTTCAAAGATGGTAGAATGAAACCCATGATGAATATGGGAAAAAATAACTTTATAAATTAGTGAGTTAATGAAGAATAATTTACCAATGATATGATATATTTTATATCTCATGAGTCTAATGATGTCTCATTTTGTGTACAAATGATTCAAAATGATTTTCTTACAACTATCATAATGATAGACTATACAACAACAAATGTGGTCACTAGACAATCATTACACACATTCTAACATTTCCCTTTAATGATGACTAGAGGAATGAGAACACATTTAAAATAAAATGGCCTTATATTACATTCACCTTTAATTATAACTTCAAATATCCTAAATAAGTGGCAAAGAAGCTAGACTTTGATGTCATCAAGAATAAGTTGTGGAGTGGAATAATGTAGGAAACCATCGATAAGTTGCAACCGGATCCTCAATAAAGTTCAAGGAAAGAACACTTGTTGTTGTTAAAAATCAATGCGAGTAGTAAATGCATATCAAATCCCAAATAAGTTGTAATGAAGAGGTGCTACTATCAAACATCAATGCAAGATGAAAAAATTAAGACGAGGTTAAATGTTATTCAACAAGTTGACAACGTTGATAGTCCACCAAAATTCTTCAACTAAGAATTTGAACAAAAACACAAAACAAGTTCAGTAAGTGCTATAAAATATGTATGATGTGAAATAAGATGGTATTGGCATTAATGCATTATATCAT